>CM067505.1:1576506-1829006 GCA_034509495.1 Acestrorhynchus altus
AATAAATAAATAAATAAATAAATAAATAAATAAATAAATAAATAAATAAATGCCACACATCTTGTTCTGAGTCTGAAGGAAAGCAGGCCGGATTAGTTCCAAACCACCAGCGATGAACAGACCGGGGCGTGAACCCTCTGAGCACTGTGGGTAAACGAGAGAGAGAGAGAGAGAGAGAGAGAGAGAGAGAGAGAGAGAGAGAGAGAGAGAGTTTTCTCTCTGTTCTCTTCAGAACGTGTAAGAGAGTGAGGAGAGACCGTATCTGTGAGATATAAACGAACTGTTTAGCAAAATGTTTATTTCACATCAAATTCAGGCCATAACATTGTGAACGCTGATGTTGTGTGAAGTGAAAGGTGGAGCAGAGTCTCTGTGCAATAATTCATATCGAGTATTTGAGGGGTTTCAAGGTGAATTGATGATGGGGGGCCTGGGAGGGTTAAAGACCTGCAGCCCCCTCACTGTTTACCTCAGAGCTTTATTCTCCTGTACAGCGTTCAGGAATCCACAAATTCATTATTAATCATCTGGCAGAGAGAAGAAAGTCTTCTCTTCCCCTCATTGACTCAACCACCGTGAGGCAGGAATGTTAAGCCCCTTTGGTGTGTGTGTGTGTGTGTGTGTGTGTGTGTGTGTGTGTGTGTGTGTGTTTTGCAGCTATGGGAGAGTCTATGCAACAGCAGATCCATACCACCACACGATCGGCCCTGCCACCACATACAGCGTGGGCACCATGGTGAGTTCCAGCTCTGATCTTCTGCCGTAATGCTCCTTCACCATCAGCCGTACACTCACTCACACACACACACACACACACACACACTGTCACTGTCACACCTGAACCTCATCTCCAACGTCTCTGAGAAGATCAAGCTATGAGTCAGCCAGGCAGCTCCGAATCTGAACGTCATCCGATCTGATTTTTAAACAGATCCACGTTCGTAAGTGGTTTTAAATCCGATTCAGCTCGGATTCCGGAAGCTTTTTGGAACAGGATTCAAGCCAAATTTCAAATCTAATGAACATGTCCTGCTTCTTAATTGGACAGAATCCATCTTCTTCTTGTGGGTGTACGATGTGGCTGTAATCTCCTGATCGGCTGGAATCTGTTCCGTTCGCGCTCCTGACTGTACACCTGTATAACACGCAGAATCAAGCAGCAGGGATTATACAGTATTTATCTATAAAACACAAATATGGCGTCTATAGCGCCCCCTACGGGATTACAGAGGACGTTCTTGAAGCAATAAGAGTGACCTCTTCATATTGACATTGCTCACACATTACATCTGTACACTCTGATATTATGTATCACTTGGCCATATTGAAGGGTTTAACTGTATCCTACTCAACACACACACACACACACACACACACACACACACACACACACACACACCGTCAGTTAATGTCTGTTTTTAGCTAGCGTTTGCAGCTTACATCAAAGATGAAACCGATCAGAGTGAGGAGCTCCTCTTTGCCTCGTCGTTTTCTTTCGGACGGGGGTTTTGGAAGGGGAGGGTGGAGGAATGAGGGTGGGTGGGTGTTACCGCGCCCCATATGTAGCCGAGCAGCAGTGTGCCGTGGGACGGAGTCGGGTCCGTCCAGGCCGATTGGCTTGGCCCGTGACTACAAATTAGACTGTAAACTTCTAACTTTCAGCAGCGAGACGTTTCTCAGAGGCAGCGAAACGAGTCGGGAAGAAAAGCGAGCAGAGTAATGAGTTCGGCGGTGCAGCTGCTAGCTAAAAGCTTTCATTAATGAAGACGTTTCCTCCTCTAATCCTCTTTATTTGCTTAAACAAAACTCTTGCTTGTAGGACTTTTTTTATATATTCTCTCCTTTCTGTTCCTCCTCTCCTCCTCCAAACGCTCCCTTCTACAGGGCTTGATTTAGAATGACTTGGGTCCGAAAGCCAGAAAACCTCAGGCCTGTGTGTGTGTGTGTGTGTGTGTGTGTGTGTGTGTGTGTGTGTGTCTACACTTCATACACAGTTCATTAAACTCCACATACCATACAGGAGCTCTTTGTTGCTCTATAATTACAGACTGTAGTTCATCTCACCCTCATGTTCAATGGTCAGGACCACCACAGGACCACCACAGGTCACTCTCAGCACATTAAACCCCTCAGTTTCACTCCTGGACTGAGAACGGTCCACCATGCTGAAATGTCCAGCATCGATGAGCTTCTGTCTCTAACTTTACATCTACAAGGTGGAGACATTTGATAGGAGTGTCTAATAGAGTGGACAGTGAGTGGACGCAGTGTTTAAACACTCCAGCAGCACTGCTGTGTCTGATCCACTCGTACCAGCAACACACACTAACACACCACCACCGTGTCAGTGTGACTGCAGTGCTGAGAATGACCCACCACCCACATCATATCTGCTCTGTGGTGGTCCTGTGGGGTCCTGATCATTGAAGATCAAAGGTCAGAGGTGCTGATGGAATGGACAGTGAAGATACAAGCATGTGTGTGTTTAATAGAACACAGTTGGGTCCAAAAGTCTGACAAAACTTTGCTTATTATTATTGTTATTATTATTATTATTATTATTATTATTATTATTATTATTATTATTATTATTATTATTATTATTATTATTTATAGAAAATGTAAACATTTGCTTAAGTTCCAGAAAAGTATGATGCATTTACTTAAACTCAATAATCCAGAACTGGAGAAATCAGATTTTGCCAATAATCCGATCAACACATTTACATGCACCTCCGTAATCAGATCATGGGAAGCTCTGGGTTTCCAGAGTCAGACAGTAATCAGATTTCTACTTGGCAACCAGCCAGTAAACCCTCAGAAGAATGAGAAGGAGGTGGGAGGAAGGCCAAGTCCAGCTCTCTAGACTTTACAGCGATCTGAGGGACTGAAGTATAACCTGGAATAATCAGATAACCGCAGAGATCGGATTACGATCGGAGTACTGAGTGTGTGAAAACACACTCCGTGGACCAGTTAAGGGCTGTGGAACAGAAAGGTCAGGTGTGGTTTAAGTCTCGTGTTTGGACGACTCTCAGCTTTGTCTGATCTGCTCATCAGAGGCTGGTTTATGCCAACCTGTGGAATCAGTAGTAATTTATGCCTGCAGGAGGGACACAGGAGGGACACAGGAGGGACACAGGAGGGACACACCACCAAATACTGAGAAATTCTGAAATTCTGTTTCAATGCCGTTCTGCTTTTAACCCAGATTCACTTCTATTATTACATTCTAATTATATGCTAAATTATATTTATTATTATTATTATTATTATTATTATTATTATTATTATTAATAATAATATTATTATTGTTATTATTATTGCTATTATTAATATTGTTATTATTATTGTTATTGTTATTATTATTAATATTGTTATTATTATTATTATTATTATTATTATTATTATTATTATTATTGTTGTTATTATTATTATTGTTATTGTTATTATTATTATTATTAGGTGAATTGGTCATGCCCGGGATTATGTGTGATACCCCTGATGTACTGGTGTCCTGATCGGGGGGCATTCCGGCCTCCAGACCCCCTGCGACCCTGAACGGGATCAATCGCGTTGGAAGACGAATGAATGAGTATTATTTTGTGTCCTTTAACACACGAAAGGAACGCGAACCGAAGCGTCTTCACGAGTGTTCTCAGACTGTTGGACCCCACTGTCCACTGTACGTGTGTATGCGTGTGTATGTGTATCTGACAGACAGACCCTCTTGATGTTGATGCAGAAGTCCTGACCGAATGGGACGCGTCCAGATTTGCTGAGCAAAAAGTCGTTTGGCTGTAAATTCTTTAATCATAATTGATTAATGTCTCTGAACGAGAACACGGCACTTCTTTTGCATTTAAAAGCCATTCGGTAATTAGTTCCTCCGAGGACGTCTGTAGAAAACACTCTCTCTTGCAGCTCTGTTTCTCCCACTCTAATGAAAGTTTCAGCCCAGCGAGTGGGCTGTCCTAAATGAGGACAAGTTAGAAGTCAGCCTTTGAAGGTTTCAACCGTAGCCCATGGAGACGGGCCAAATAACAGTAGAGGCAGGGTTTTGTGTGTGTGTGTGTGTGTACGAGTGTGTGTGAGTGTGTGTGTGTGTGTGTGTGTGTGTGTGTGTGTGTGTGTGTGTGTGTGTGTGTGTGTGTGAGTGTGGTAACTAAAGTATCTCAGCATGTACAGTACATTAAGCCCACAGCCAGCAAGGTTGGGACCCTTCAGTCTTACTTAAAAGAGAATATTCAGACCGAGTTGCTTTGAATCCTCGACTTGGCGAATCCATGTGGTTCCTTGTGGTTCCTTAAGGCTCCAGAACTCTTCCCCCCTAAGGAACACCCCCCCCCAATCTACATTTTTAAAATGATTTAAATATATATGAGAACTCTGAGTCACGCCAGTGGACAAATGTCCACATTAGAGTCTTTAGCCGAGATGATGTTCTGACGTAAAGCTCTCCGAAGAAGAGATGTTCGAAAGCAGCAGAACATTTCTAAGGGGATTAATGTGATTTTGGGAAAACAGCCAGGTTTCTCTCTGCATCAGCATCAAAGGAAAGTCCCCAAATCTGCCTATCACACTCACACACACTCTGATCAGTGCACACACACTGCTCGACAAAAGTTTACGGACGCCTGGTTTGTGGGAATCGGTTCGCATGACTAATTAGATTCATTATGTTGTTCTGGACGAACGATATCACTGGCCTTTAAATGCGTCTTGGGTTGATCGATTAAACACTCACTCTAACGGGGTCTTTTTAGGCTGTTCCCTGTGAGACCCAGTAGGGGGCGCTGGACGTTGTAGGAGTACAACCATTTACCCTCCTCTCTAGTAAAACTAACTTTAAAGGCCTGCACATTCAGCCAAACTCTGGTCCTAATCGCTGCTTCATTCGTTCTGAGGCCTCCCCCAACAGCAGTTGACTCTAAAAACTGCCTCATGTGTTCTGACACCTCCTCCTGACTCTGATTGATTGTAATGTCTTCTTAGTTTGTGCTGAGACCTCCCCCTGACTCCCCCTGACTCTGGCTGGTTCTACTAACTGCCTCATTTGTTCTGAGAGACCTCGCAATAACCATGACAAACCAGTCCTGCCTCAGATGCCTCACTACCTCAGTTGGTTCAGATTCTTCCCCCAGTTGGTCTTATTTACTGCCTTGTTCTGAAACTAAGACCTAATCAGAACCTCATTGGTTCAGCTCCTCCCTGGAGCTGGACCTCCCCCTGGCTGTGATTGGTCTTAATCACTGCCTCGTTTCTTCTAAGACCTCTCATTCACTGCAGATGGTCCTAATCACTGGCATATTCGGTCCAAACCTCCCCTTGGCTGTAACTGATCCGAACCACTGTCTTGTTGCTTCCAAAACCTCTCCCTGATTATGATTGGTCCTAATCATGGTCTCATCAGGCCTGGTCACTGCATCATCCATCCAAAGCCTGATTATGATTAGTCCTATTTACCATCCCATTTGTTTTGAGGAATGTCCCTACTTGTGTCCGAACCAAGTCATTGCCTTGGTTGACTCTGAGCCCTCCTCTTGACTCTGACTGCCTCTCACTGCCTCTCACTGCCTCATCATTTCTGAGACTCCCCCCCTTCATGCACTGCCACGTGTGATTTGAGACCTCCTTTTGATTAGAATTGGTCCTAATTGCTGCCTTATTTGTTCTGAGACCTTCTCCTGCCTATGATTGATCCTGGTCTTTGCCTCATTTGTTCCGAAACCTCCCCAATGACATTCCATGCATCCCTAAAATGCAATCCAATGCAGTGATTTATGGCACAGTAACAAACACAGCTGCACCCATTAGACCAACGTTGGCTCCTTATTTACTTCTCATTGGAATTTTCCATTCTGACTTATGGTCCAAGATTACAGGTTCTAGAATGGAAAGGTGGCACTGTTTTAAGGTGGAACTTTTGCTTCCTTCCGCTGTTTGCTCACCGACAACCTTTCGCACTGTTACATCTTTAAAATATTCCTTTAAAACTTTAAATAAACAATGAACGTTACTCCGATTCCTTAACAGAAGCGCAGGCGTCCACGAACCTTTGGCGAGCAGTATTTACCCACTCAAAGGAAAAGCACAGGAGCACACAACACGGCCTGTGGTTGTACTGGAGAAAATAACCCTGCGACCCCTGTTCCACTAGTCTGTTCTGAGTATGTCCATAAGCACTCAGGGTGCGAGAGAAGGAGCGAGGGAGGAGAAAGGAGAGGCGCGAGCGGAGCTTTCCTCCATTACTCTGACTGCTGCCTTCTTTTCATCTTTGATGTTGCAGGCTAGCCTCTACCGCGGAGCGTACAGTCGCTTCACCCCCTACTAAAGCAGAGACTTTACCCAGCAAACACACAACGACGACACTAAACTAGAGCGAGCGAAACCCTCTCAACCAAGTGCTTCCGGGTCGCCGTGGCGACCTCAGCTAAACACCGCTACCACACCGTCCCATCACACGTTCATCCACCAGCAACCCTTCCTCTTGTGTTTATTAATATCTGTGGGTTTGGGGAGGGGGGGTGGCGGGGTGATGTGATGTCAATTTTTGATTGCTTGTTTGTTTGTTTGTTTGTTTGTTTGTTTGTTTGTTTGTTCTTTTTCTTGGAGTGAGCAACTCAGATCCCTGGAAAATCACTCGGCTGGAACTGTGCAAAGAGTAAACACAAATTAAACTAATCACCAAGTCAAAACAAGTAATATAAACAATAATAAACATATAAAACATATCAGAAAATTAGATAAATAAACTAAATAAATTAGAAAACTAAACTAAAATGATATATTTTTAGATCATCTCACTAATGACATCAACAACAATATCCCAAAATTGCAGAAGAGTAGAGGTTGTTATTATATAAGTTAAATATAATTTTATATATTCATTTACAAAACAAATATCCCACCAAGCAGTTTTTGGAATGGAGTGAATTTTTGAATCTACGTTTGAATGTAATGATGATATATGTGATTATAATATTACAGGAAAACTGTGTAATTGAAAGGAGGCTCTAGAACCCTGCCTCTACCCTGGAAGTGATAGGCCTACAGGTTCCCTACAGCATCGTGAAGCACATTTACCCACAGATGTTGCAGCTGGGCCTGTAGATCCTGCACGCTCATAGGCCACAGATAGAGATACATCTGGTGACACGGCAGGCCAGTGTTACAATCTGGTGGACACAATCTTATGACTGTCCTTGCTGTGTGTGAGCAAGCAGTCCAGGTTTCTCATTTAGGACACCGTAAACCAATGCAATGGTGGCTTGGTCAGAACAGCCTTGGCGGCAGGCAACTGACCAATGACCAGTGACCATCCTGCTTCTCTCAGTCCATTGATTTAAAGATATGGGGGGAAAGAAGCAAGCTAAACAAATATGGACATTAACCAATTCTTCTCCAAACCTCCAAACTCTTATTACTACGTCAGTCAGTCTGTTGCACTGTAGTATGTGTAGTTCAGCCTTAATGGAGGGGTTATAGAACCATGACAACTTAAATGACTGATTGGATCCTTAAACTGCCAGTGAAGTTCTCTTACAGATGTTTATCTATAGAACCGTATAATCACCGTCTAAATCCAAGACAAATCCCAGATCAGATCAGTATCAGCTGAGACACCCCAAAATTAAATTAATCAAGTGTCCCCAAACTTTTGATCTGCTTCAAAAGATCTGTGTGTGTGTGTGTGTGTGTTTGATGGGTCTGCTGTAAAGCACAAACACACATAGTGGTGAATCAATGAGAGGCCACACCCCCAACAGTTCCCGCACGACCCTGGCTTCTCATTTAATTAGCTGTTAAATCTTAACGAGGCCAGTCGATGCCGCAAAACCACTTGACAGAGCAAGAGTCCTGAAAGATGGCCTGCCCTCCTCAGAACACCTGGATCAAAGAAGATCAAACAGGATCAAACAGGATCAAACAGGATCAAATAATGTTGACAAGTGGGGTGAAAATAGGTGCATCTCCATAATTCCATTCTCTTACGCTGATCCCTCAGCGAGCCTCTCCCGCTTCAGTCGTTCTTATTCATGTGGCTTTTAGACTCTTAGATGTTTGTTTGTATTTTCATTTTAATAATAATTACATTTTTAAACATCGGGAAATGTGATCTTATGCAGTGTAAACGTCTTGTAAGAACATCATTAGATTGTTTATTTTAAATCAGATGGTGGACTTATCAAATCAGCTTCATATCACTGATGTCACAAAGCAGCTTCAAAGAAATCCAGCCAAAAACAATCCATCCAACGGTGGAAAAGTCTCCGAGCTGGAGGAAGAAACCTTGGGAGGAACCAAGAGCCATCTTTCTCTTCTCAAAACTTCATGAAATTCAATGCCAACAGTCCTCCCTCTGCAACTAACACCCTTTAAATTCCTCTCTCTTTGCGTATTGTCCCCACCGTCCCCTCACTTTAACTCACATTTCAGTCTGAGCTCCGTTTATCGGGGGAGACAGAAGTCTCCTCACACATCATCGTATGGTCCAGGGTCCAGAAATAAGACAGAAGTATAGTTTTTAGGAATGTCTTTATTGTAAAAATGACTTCAGGGGGGTCTGAGTTGCTCAGTCTAATGCAGGTCTGAATCCTGATCATGTATCCAGTTCTCTCAGTGTGAGGCTGGCCGGCACAGGCATCTGTTAGCCGTTGTATCTGACCCAGCACTTCCCAACGAGCACACTGGCTGGGTTTGGGTTATTGCACTTCTAAACTGGGAGGAAAAGTTAGATAAAATAATAAATCAATCAAAAATAAGAATGAAATCACTTCTTCTCTAAAATCTCGAAATGATCAGAATTGGTTCTAGGTCTTTTCTTTTGTAGTCTGTCTGTTGAATTAAAAAACGATGGTAAGTTCTACCCCACTTTAGGTTCTTTAGGCCCCTTATTCTTACATAGTACATTTCCCACAGTTCCGAAGCAGTGAACACAGTGCAGTGTGTGTTCTGAGTTTAACAGTAGGGTTTATAGAACCTATAGCAGAAAAGTCTTTTTTTATTATAGACTGTATATAATCACTCTGGACGAGTCCTCGAGGGCAGCTCCGCATCCACTCTCAGCCTTCCATAGTTCATCAGTCCTGCACACCTGAGCGTCGCGTCCAGTATTTGAGCTTGTTCGAAGCTGCTCCACGTCCAGCCATGGAGTGTCAGGTTTAAGTTGAGTGGCTTTTCTAAAGTTCTAGGATCTCGATTTCCTTAACGTTCACTGTTTACCGTACAAAGAACCAGCAAACGGGTTAATTACGCTCTCAGCTCCGTTGTTCCTCAGATTTAAATCAACCCCTCCTTCCACGTATCCATGGACATAAACAGATATACATACAAATATGAATATATTTCACAGATATATTTGAAGCCTACATATCAGCACAGATATAACGTATGTATTAATCACTTACTGTGTATAAACTCTGGGTCTACGCTAAAGCCCTGTGTTGCAGGCGACCTTGTTTACGTCACTATCGAAGAAAGCAAAAAGAAGACATGCAAAAAATAAGAGGATAAATATATATATAAATATATAAATATAATGTTAGGTGATTTGTATATAGAGGTACATGTACATGCTGCATATAGAGCTGATTCTATTACTAGCTGTTTTATATGTGTGTGTGTGTGGATCAGTGGACTCTGACCGTGTCCCCGTTTTCTCCACTATATTCTGTAAAACTGATGTCGATTTTTGTATCATTTTTGGTTCTTCTTGTGGTCGAGCCAGCGACGGAAAGGACCGCTTCATCATCCTGTCAATGAAAAGCATCCTTTGCGGTTTTTTGGAGACTCTGCTTATGTTTGTAAACTTCTTTTCTCCACGTTTGTGAACCGAGTCTAAATCTTCCTTTTGCGTGTCTTTGTCAGAAATGTTGGATGTTCTGAACGTGCCATTCCATATATCCCACCTATGAGCTACATGTCCTGAATGTTTTTCTTTCATCCAAAGCTGAAGCGTTCACTGTGTATGAAGGTGTTTCTCTGTGTCTCATATAAAAGTAAACCCTGATTGGTTTCAGTGTCTGAATAATAATAATAATAATAATAATAATAATAAAAAAAAAAGATGAACGTATCGTTAGTGCCTCTTCAATTATCGTTTTAATGTCTGATGGTTTCGGGAACGGTAGTCGGTCCCCACTGAGAGGTCTACACTCCATTTGAACATATGGATGCTTAAATGGTTCCTTCAATGGAGGGAAATCTGTAGGTTCCATATATTTACAATGATCATCACCGAAGAAGTCTTTTGGCAGAAGCGCAGGAGCTCATCTAGGAATTTCTCTACATCGGAAAATCGGTCCGATCAGTTGTGACGATCCATGGATTAAAATCCGCAGCCTTTTCCCTCCATTTATAACACTGATCATTAACTCTGAACATTCCGTCGGTCTTGTTTATTCCGGTCTGGCCATATTGTCTTCTTCCTTGCGTGGTAGTCTTTGAGGCTGTCGCAGCTCTTAGGCAATCAATGATGTCTCAGACATCTCAGTGATGTCTCAATGTCTCTTTTGTGCATAAATGGGGGATTTTCAGTTCCCGTCATCATAAATAGTTGCAAAACGTAACTGATTGATGATGCGTTTACAGATTATTTTCTTGGAATGGACCCATATTTACCTGTTTTTCTATAATGAAAATACAGGAATTTTTACCAGACGTCTCAAGACATCAGAGGTCCAACACGCCACTCTGTGTATCCAATGTTATTGGACAAATATGTGATGGAAAATTATAAATCGTGTGTATCAACCAGCAGAAACCTTTTTAAAAGCGCTGCGATAGTGATACTGAAATGATATATTGTGCGGCTGTAAACTAACCCTAAGTCTAGTACACTAGTTCTGTAAAGAATCATTGCCATTGTTAAAGAACCCTTGACAAAGCCTTGATTTATGAACAGCTGCACAAAGATATATCCCCAAATCACCGTCCCAGTTACCCGTACTTGTGACATTACAGTCTCTTAAGGCACCGAAGATGAGTTTGTTAAGTACAGCAGCGGCACACTTTCATTAGAGGGAGCATCTCTCCAAAGTGAAATATTCCCACCGTCTTCCTTTTCTGAGCTCTTCCAAGAGGAGAGTATTCAGATCACTCCTCATCCATCCATCACAGCCTCGCATTATGTGCTTTTAACATCCCCGTGGGCTGCTTTGCATGAAAATGATAGAGGGAGAAAAAGAGAAAGAGCTTTTTCCACATGTTCCCAGCAGCAGCTGTGTTATGCAGTACTGGAGACGGCGAATGCACTCTTACGGTGTTCGTTTAGCCCAGCATGCTGATGGTGTCCGGTGACAGCGTGGATTTAGCCTCTTACTCTTCAGGAGATGGTAATGGATGGTAATATGTATCATATGTACCAATTGTGGATCTTATTCCTTAACAATTCCCACTTTTGTCTTGGTGTAGACGACCAACAAATCCGTATGGTGGCACCATCATCAGTCTCAGGAGGCCTGGTGTCGTGGTGGGAGTGCAGTTTTGTACCATGTCAGATCCCCTTCATTATAGGCACTACAGGCATTATTTTCTGAACACACACTCCGGTGGTCAATTCCAGCAGGACGACACTCGTCCACACACTGCTGCCATCTCAAGATCTCGTCTTGAAGACACAGATACTACGCCGTGGTCGGTCTCATCTCCAGACCTGTCCCTGATTGAAAATGTGTGGATGCTATTGGACGCTCTATCAACACTCCACCTCTACCACACCATCTGCAGAACTGAGTGAGAACATTCAAGCTGCATGAGATGGATCATCACAGGACACCATCAGGAACCTCTACACCTCCATGCAGAGACGTCTGGCGTGTTGCGTTAAACCCGACGCCGAACTGAGAGACACCACTTCTGTATGAGTAGATCAATAAATATTGATCAGATCAGACTACAGTTATCATCAGTTATTGATCCTTCATCTTCCTTCACAACAGAACTGCAGTCCCACACGTCCTTCTGGATGCTAAAATCTACTTATTTGAGGATGTGTGTGTATGAGAATGAACTATGTTGGCGACCCAGCACTTTCCTCCGAGTTCATTGGCTGCCAAGCAATGATGTAATGGCGACAGTTCGAGTATCAGCGTAGCCGTGCGCTCGTCTTCACCCTCTTAGTGGCGTGAGCATTGTAGGTGATAGGGTTGAGTAACTGGCACTTCCTGTTTTAGAGGTAAAGAGTCTAAAATGTATGCAGCTTAAAACTCGTGATAAGAAGTGACAGAATAAGAGAATAACAGTCATTTTGATTTAAAAATGTCAGATAGAACCGTATAGCTGTGAGAGGACGACATGTTGGACAGACTCTAACCTCCTCTGTGGTTGTGTTTTCTCCTCTATCTCTTCAGTAAATAGATGGAGAGAGGAGGAGTGCAGCCCTTCGCAGCAGAGGACAGCGCAAGCAAAGATTAACAGAGCTCAACCGCTTTTGGAGAAACGACAAGAAACAAAAGACAGGAGTAAATAGAAGAGGAGGGTGTGGGGACTCACATTCAAACAAGGGCCACTGTATGTGTGTTATTGTGTGTGTGCGTGTGCGTGTGTGTGTGTGTGTGTGTGTGTGTGTGTGTGTGTGTATGTGTGTGTGTGTGGCCACTATTGGCTTCAAACTTTGCCACAGGCCTGAAAGACTAACGCCAGAAAGAAAGCAGAGGACAACAAAAGAAGAGAAGAGAAGGTGAAGGTGCGAGGACGCCGTCCATTTTCACGAGAACATTTTATTTTTCTATACTTTTTGTGATCAACTCTGGTGCAGAAAACAAGTGTGTTTAAGTATAAGTATACATATATAAACATAAATCTATCAGTATATAAACAGTAAACAAAGAGATGCATTATGTTTACCGGAATGGACAACGAACTCGTGCTGACCGAGCGAGGCCGTCCATCCTTCTCCCGTCTCTCTCTGTCTACTCAAACATCATGGTCCATCCACAAGATGATGCGGCCGGACCCAGCAGCCGAGGCCTTGTGTGAATAGTCCGCTTCTTGTGGGTGGAGTCTCTATGGTCTGCAGTGATTGGTCCACTTCTGTGCTGTGATGTCACTCTGTCCTGTGGTCTCACTGCTTTAGCACTCTCTGGACTTGGCATGTCGCTCACACTGGAGGTGGAAGGTGGTCCCCCTTCCTGTTGTCTTTTTGTTTGTTTGTTTGTTGGCACAGATCCAGGGCCCGGTTCTCCTGCTCGGATGCAAACCTGCTGCTCTGTGAGACGGAGGAGTGAGATCAATGTCAAGGCAGATCAGAGTGATCGGAGTGATCAGAGTGAATGGGCTTGTTAATGTGGCACAGTGTTGAGGTGATTGGCTTTATTTGATGTGACCCTTGAACCCTTGTGATGCAATATCAGGTCCATATGATGTGATTTCAGATTCTCTACGTGGTGCAACCGTCATGTCCACGTGGTGTGAGGTCAGCTGCACATGCTGTAACATAAACTCCACATGGTGCATCTGCCATGTCCACATGGTGTGATACTGACTCCACATTGTGCAACCATCGGTTCCACATGGTGTGACCCTTATTCCACAACCATCACGTCCAAATGGAGCAGCGTCCTTGTCCATATGGTGAAACATCAGCGCCACGTGGTGCAACATGCATGTCCCCATGATGTAACATCAACTGTACATGGCAGAACATTCATGCCCACCCGGTGCAACACTGACTCCACATGATGCCACCATCATGTCCACATAGTGTGACATCAACTGTATATGGTGCAGCTTTCTTGTCCACATGGTGTAACGTCAGCTCCACATTATGTAACCTTGATGTCCAGATGGTGTAACGTCGACTCCTTTTAAAGAAACGTCAACGCCATATGATGTAACATGCATGTCCACATGATGTAACATCAACTGTACATGACCTAACATTCATGCCCACCTGGTGCAACACTGACTCCACATGATGCCACCATCATGTCCACCTAGTGTGACATCAACTGTATAAGGTGCAGCTTTCTTGTCCACATGGTGTAACATCAGCTCCACGTGGTGTAACGTTACTTACGCATTATGCAAGATCAGCTCCACATGACGTAAACGTCATGTCCAGGCGGTGTACCGTCAACTCCTTTACATGCAACATCAACTCCACACGCCAACATCATGGCCTGTAACCTACAACTACCAGTTTTCAGTCTGACAGCTACACCGAACCAATAAGTGGACTTTCTGAACCAGGTTTCTGTGGTGTTGCTGCGTGAGGGGACCATCTTCTGCGGCTCATGACCAAGTCCGCGTTATCGTTAAGGCCTCCGGCTCGCTTACTGCTTCCCCTCTGGACTCTTTCCCGCCCAAATGCAGGGGTCCACCAGATCCACCTCCTCTTTGCTGATGTCATGACTCTCTTCCTGTTCGGCCGGCGAATCACTGGCCAGCGTCTGTTGGCGTTACTCCAGGGAAGGGGGGTGGGTGCTCCGTCTACTTCCACAGTGTTAGGGAAAAGTGAAAAGGTGAGATGAGATGAAATGAGTGTTACGCAAGAGCTTTTGAGGCTGTTGTTGTTGAGTTTTACTCTCTCTTTCAACAAACCAGGTACTTCCAGGCAGTAGCAGCGGAACAGGACAAACACACATGATGCAATTAGTCTCGTATTAAACCCCACGCCCACGTTTGTTTATAGTCACGGTACTGTCTGATACTGCAACCCTACTCACAGGTTTAAAACCCTCGTATGAAAATGCTTCCACACCGTTAACACGACACATGCAACTGACTGTTACGATGCTGTTTGGTAACTTTTGTCAAAACTGAATTATATATGAATATTTATGGGGGGTTTGATATATATTTGGGTGTGTGTGTGTGTGTGTGTGTGTGTGATGGGGGGGGGGATCAAAAGTGAACCATGAAAAAAGAATGCAGAGTTTTATTGGGTTGTAAGAGATCATTCCCTGTGACGGTGTCTTTAACAGAGTTTCTTGAATGTATTCATAAATGTGAAGACTGTAACATTCGCTGTGTTTGTATGTACATATCACATATCTGTTATATGAGTAGCAGGAAGGGAGTGTGTGTGTGTGTGTGTGTGTGTGTGTGTGTGTGTGTGTGTGTGTGTGTGTGTGTTCATAAATCTGGTCAGGACAGTATTGTACACCCTCTACCGCTGCATATCTCCCTCACATTGCACTTTTATTCAGTTATTTCTCAACAATTGCACATAAACAGCATCGTGAAGTTTATTGTTCTGTCCTCCATCGTCACTTATCACTGCAGATGATGCACCAGTGCACCAGTGTCACCCCTCTGTGACCTTTACTGCTAGTAAGAGTGCTACATACTCCAGTAGTTATTGGTGGTGTTCTGGGGGAGCAGGTTTTCCAGTAACATATCCACCAACAGTTTGTTTGAGTTTGTTTTTCGTTTCTAATTCTGCATTAAAATCTGTAGAAAATGATTCACATAGCTGCATTAGATATTATTAGAATTAATTGACAATTAGAATTTTGTTTCCTTTTTTTCCTTAAACTGTTCTGTAGAAATGTATTGATACGTAACATAATTTAGACTCGTTTCGTCGCAAATTCATCAGAATCTTTTTAATTCGTGTGACTTTTTTTAAGGATTCATAAATTATTCACATCAAATCAGATTTAGAACCTTTTTTTATAATTTTCCACAAACTCATTTATTCATTTATTTATTTATCATTAGATTTTGTTTGTTTGTTTAGTAATAAATTCCATGAATTCAGTAAATGTTTAAAATGTCTTTCATTTCATTTCATGTAAAATTCTATCTGAATATTAAATTTATTCACATTCAGCCGACATTAGAATTATTATTTAGAGTTAGTGTCAATAAATTCCTCTCTAAAACTTCAGAGACCGCGTGTAATTGTTTATATACGTGATTCTAAATGCAATTATAATGTAATTATTTTAAATTATTTCATTTTCCACATCAAACATCATTAGAACAGAACTGGCGGAGTTCTTTAGATGTTACCAACTAACGTGAACAGCAGTATAGCTGAGAATTGGTTATGTATAAGCAGTCTGAAGCCCCATCCTTCACAGGACAGTGACAGCTCAGCAACGTTCTGGGAGCAAGAACACAAAAATGCTTTTCATGATTGCAAGAGAGAGAGAGAGCGCACCCCTCTGGTCTGACTGTGTGGAAGTCTCTTTTGTATTCCTAGTGTCCTATAAATAAAGTCCCGCTCCACCTCTGTAAACTGCCCAGCCTGCTCCTCCTTCTCTCCTCGACCCAAGCTTGCCCACAGATCCTGTATTTTTGTTCTAAGCTGATAAAAGTTTACATTTATAAGGATTTTAAGGCGGTATCTTTCTCTTTTTGTAAATGTTCATATTCAATAAAGACTAAATATTTTAAAGATTATGTCGCTCTACTGAAAGGTAACGTTGTTGTTTTTGTTTTTGTTTTTATTTGGGTGCCCCCTCCTCTCTTTGTTCCCCCATTCCCATCATTCCCACCATTCCCACCATTCCGCCTCTGTACTCTGGACTCTTTTGTGTTCCTTCTCTCTTTCCGTATTCTTATACGCTTCAGATGAAGAGCTCTTTATTCTGACAGCTGCAGATTTGTGTATTCTTCTTATTAAACAAATGACTTTTTATTATGATTATGATTATTATTATGATTATTATTATGATTATTATTATTATTATTATCGTCATCATTACTACCATTAAAAGAGCTTGAAAACTGCACAGCTGTGGTGTTTGATTGTGATTGGCTGGGAGGATTCCTGATTAATAGAGGTCTTCATTGTTGTCAGTTTTCTAATAACTAAATTACTAAAGAACCCCTTTTTTTAAAATACAAGACCAAATAAAAAGAATGTTTTTAAGATGGTGACGGTTGTTAGCGCTTACTCAGGCTCTCCATTCATGTCCTTCAGGTCATTTTGGAGTTCAACCATTGTCTTTACTAAGAACCCTAAAGATCCATTTTAAGCAGTCTAGAACCATTACTGGAACCCCTGAATACATTTTCAAGAATCTAAAACCACTAGATAAAAAAACTTTGTAAGAATGCAGAACCATAGCAGCAGAAGGTGGAGATCCATTATTACCCCAGAAAGAAATTCCATTTTAGAGTGTTAATCCAATGTCTTCATTACAGTGCATTGAAGAAGACTGGGCAGTCTAGAACCCAGAATAAAGACCAGGAGCAAGTTTTGTTACCTAGAATTTCACCAGAAACCCGCTGAAGATTCATCCTGGAGGTCTGATTTTATCTAGTCCGTATCACAGATTGTTACATCATGAAACGTTGTTATCTCTGCCTTTATAAACATTAAGTGCTCAAACCCTTATTACACAAATGCACCAATTCGATTTGGGGATCTGTTCTCAGTTGCAGAGCCTTTAGTGTGAGACGGAGAGGAAGGCGATTCTAAAGGCATAAAATAATTGAATCAGAGCTGGTGAAAGTATCATCAGACGGTGTAATTGAATCCTGTGTCCCTAAAACTGACACTTATTATTATTATTATATTTAAGCAAAATAAGATATTATACTCAAACAAATCCTGTAGCCACAGGGTCTCCTACTAATCTTGTGTAGGTCCCCCCGCCTTGTCCGAAACAGCTCTGACCACAAGGCCTCTGGGATTCTATGGTTTCTGGACATCTTCAGACATTAGCAGCCAATCAACACAATGAAATATCTTTACAAGATCCTTGAGGGAACATTTACATGATATTCATCTTTAGGCTTTGTGCTTCAAAGAACCTTCAAAAACCTTTGTCTTTTTATTGAAGGTTCCTTGAAGCACATAGAGGTTCATCCACCCTTTCAAACTAAGATATCATGCAAAGCGTCCCTCAAGGATCTCATGCAATAAGTGTAGCTCTGAGGTGGGTCCACCAGAGAACCCACCAGTGGTTCTCAATCCTAGGCAGGAGGACCACTGCCTGCTTTAATCAATGTGGTTTCTGATCCAGGATTGGGGTGAAATTTTGGATTTAGAACATCCAGTTCTCCTGTTTTCCAGTTTTCCTCTTTCAGCACTTCGAGAACAACACTTCCCCACTTTGATGGATACGTTGGGAGCCGGATATTCAATGTTGTCAAGTGGTTTTTAATGTTATGGCTGGTTGGTATACGCCAACATCTGGGTTCAAAGGAACCAAGGGTTCTTCTAAGTCATCACACAAGGAGCAGCTGTGGGAATTCGGACGCCATGGCGTCAGCATTATGCTTGTTTCAGTCGATCTGTTGTGACCTTCTGAAGCTGTAAGTGTGGCCTAACCTTGCTTCTGTGCAGCACTGCTGATCTTCAATAAAGGCTGTGAAGTCATGTAATCATCTGCATCTCCCAAACACACACACACACACACACACACACACACACACACACACACACACACCTCAATACCACAAACACATGCCTCAGTCAGAGAAGATCTACTAGTCAAGCAGCATCCTAAGAAGCAGTCGAATTAGTTTGACCGTCTGTCTGACGGGACTGAAAAAGACGACTGATTGAGAGAATGTGAGAATGACTTGTTTGAGTGTCTTCAGCTCCCTTGCTGTACCCTGGTCCAATACCACATTCTCAAAATTAAAGGTGCAAATGAAAAAATGATTGGGAAAATCCCAATTATGGAGTCTAGAACCATATTAAGAAACCCCCTAAAGAACCATTTCAACAGGAAAAACTGTCTTTACTAAAGAACCCTTGAAGGAGAGAGTAAATGGTGTGTGTGTGTGTGTGTGTGTGTGTGTGTGTGTGTGTGTATTGTGTGTGTGTGTGTGTGTGTGTGATGTACATGCTGTTCCTGGGCTCCAGGCACATCAGTTTGAGAGAGAAAGCAATGGTACATATGGCCTTAACACAGAGCCTTCATAATCCAGGAGGTGGGCGAGACCTTCTCTTACAGGTCCTTTACCCTCACATATCTTTTTCAGAACCATGGATCTTAATAGAACCAAATTTGTTTCTCCCCATAGTGTCGGATCAAAGAAACTTTTGAAGCCCTTTTTGAGGGTGCACAAAGATCTTCCAGATAACATTGGATTCTTCCTCACTGAAAGGCAGAAGATCCTTCTTAATAGTGAAGAACCTGTATGTGCTTTGTGGGCTTTACTGACCTCTAGAGGCCCAGCTATGCAGATGCTTCTCACAACATCACTCTATTTCATATTTTTATGAATTATGATGTGAGGACAGTTTAATCGTGAATTTTTCATTTTTCAAATCCTTGTATATTTTGATTTTTGAGGCCTTTTTGGGTCAGTTTTGGGCCTTTTGGTTCTATACAGAACCAAGGGGACTGAAGGGGACTGAAAGGAGCGTGGATGTGAAAAATGAAAATGAACGATTCATTCAAAAGATTCCCAGAATTGAATCAATTTAATTCAGATTTGTAAGGAGCGTAAGATTTACACATGACTTTATTCCATGGCGGTGAATTCGTCACCTTAGGGATCATATTGGCTGTGGCTGAGTTCACTTTCCATCATAGTCCTCGTCTTCTCTTAGGTCACAAATGACCCTTTCGCCTCGTGAAAACCTCTTATTGGTCTTTTTCCAACAGAAATTGGATTATTTTCTAAAGTGTCTCCAAGTTTGGAATAAGTGGAAAAATAACTGTTTATATTTCCATGGAAACTGTACACCTCCAGGGTTCTAAGACTGTCTTACGGTCACTTTTTGACCCACCACTTAAAAACCATTGACATTCTCCAAAAACACACATGTTCTCTCACCCCGTGGTCACTGCGAGTCTCTGCTGCAGCTGTGAAAGCTGGTCAGGAGGCTGAGTATGATTAGAACTCAATGAAGCTCTTTTGTTTTAGGGGTTTAGTGGCGGGAGTCGTTTGTGACGTGGAGACATGGGGTGAATATTAACCGCGAGGGTTAAAGGTCATCTCTTTCAGTATGCCACTCAGCCCAGGGGCTGATAACAGCCCTGCGAGGCCGTGTAACAGTCTGAGAGGCGTCACCATGTAAGTTTGCTGAAATCAGTCCTGAGAGCAATGATCTAGAATTCGTAATCATCATTTCATTCAACACAATGTCGCCGTGGTCAGAGACAGCAGGCCTGTTTGATACCCCTGATCTAACCCCTGGTTCTCCACATCTCCTTCTTCGAGTGTCAGGCCTTCCCAGGCAGTGAGCCAGATATTATTCCTGGCCATTGAAGTTCAGGAATTTCCCCAGTGACATGGTCATCTGCACCACCTCCACAGGATTTGCAGATGACACAACTGCAGTGGGTCTTATCAGGAGTCAACCGCCCTGACCTTGAGTGCACTCACAACCCAACTCTCGTGAGAGACAGCTGAGCTTTGTTGGCACCTCTCTCCCTTCCCTCAGGACATTCCACAGCACCCACCTCACTCGGAAAGCTCTCTGCATGGCTGGTGGTTCTACCCACCCTCTCCACAGCTCCATAGCCTGGGGCCATCAGGAGGAGACTGTCTTCAAGCCCAGGACCAACAGACTGAGGACAACGTCATCCACCAGGCTGTCAGGATGCTCCCAACACTTTGCGTCCTGCCCTGCTCCCACTCCTCTTTTGCTCCCTGATACAAGGATTACAATCTGCTCTGCTTCTATAAAATAATGTCCACAGAACTGACTATGGACAAATGATCTGGAGTTCGAACAGCACCAGTAAGCGCCACCTGCTGGTCAAACCACATATGTACCACTTCATGCATAAGCCTGCTTTCAGCAGTGGTGGAGAACTCCAGTCAGGGAAAGCTGCAAATGGGAGAAACGGCACCATCTGGTGGGCATATCAGGAAATGCATCATGAGTTTTAATGTCTTGAACCTTAAACTGTCATTGATCCCAATCTGCCTTTCTAATGACAGATGTTTAGGGTTCTAGATACGCTGTCACTGCCCATAATGAACACTGAAAAGCTTACTGTGGTGTCATTTATCAGAATAATATTACATTGTCCACCCAATGTCTCCAAGATCATATCACGCTAAAGCCGTCTCTTCTCCACAAAAGACCAGCAGGGTGGTGGTCATATCAATCTTTATTTGTACTTGAAATTTTTGCGCAGCAAATCTTTTCATCCTTTAGAGCGGTCAAGCGCGGTTGCCGTCCGAAGCGGCGGACGCCTGGCCTTTCACGGCATGACCTCGCTCTTCACGATGGGCTGAAATGGGCTTTTGTAAGTGCTTCTGCCAGCGATCTTCTTTTTTTCTTGTTTGTTTTGCGATAAACAAAAATACAGACAGGTGGTAGTGGACCACAAAAAAAATCCATGGCTCATGAGTGACAGAGTGATTTCCTTAAAGGAGAGAGTGATAAGAGGAAGGAGAGAGAGAGAGAAGAAAAGTTCAGTGAGCACCCTCAGCCCAGTATGAGACTGGATTTGCCACCAGGAGGGTTTCTGCGGCCACCGGAGGCGCCGCCGGCCCCACCGAGTGGCTCGTCCTCCTTCTGCTGCAGCTCCTGCATGGGCCTCACTTGCTGCAATCTACAAAACCAACACACACACAGAAAACATTCATCTATACGCCCTTAATGACCGGACAGATGTCATATATACACAGTCGGTGACTCGGCTCCTCCCCCACGACTGCACAGATCGTACATACGGTCCGGCATGTTGACTCGTCTTCCCGATGACTATATATATATACATACATAACCATATACATAAGGTCATGAGGTTGTTGAGCGGGTGAGTGGAAACAGGTCTACCATTCATAAATATTTAGAGTGGACGTTCTCTCCGGTGCCAGGAAAAGAGTGGAGCTGAGAGGATTTCGCTCAATCCCGCCAAGGACTTCGGAGAAGACGATCGGGGAAATGGGTCGCATCGTTACAGCTGCATGGAGCTCAACTGAACTTACTTGAACTTTCTTCAGAAGCATTCAGCATGAGATCAGTTAGGAGACATCAGTGGCTGGACAGCAGATACGTTTTCCTGCCCTTTCATACAAGCAGCACAGATTGATCGGAAAATTTGCATTTCTACTAAAAACTACACCTGAATACGCTGTGAGGGCTTTTCTTGTGAACGAGGCTGGACACTGGACACTAAGGAGGAGACGGGAATCACCAAGGATTTTGGTTATTTGACAGATATGCAGGCATTTCAGATTCTTCTATACAGCGTCATATTGCACCTGGAATGCGTCATAACAGGCATTACCTGCCCACAGTGGACGGTGCGAGTGGAGTGGTAATGATTATACCAACTGCATGTCCGCGGCTCGGTCACGTCCTGCTTCTGGGAAATTACAAAGTCATAGGACGTATAATGGCGTAGTAGATATATCGCGTGCGTTCCTCGGGGAACCGTGTTTGAAGAAGTGTTTCGGCTGTGACGCATCTTCACCGTATCATTAACCCTACGACGAGTCCAATAAATTCAGGAGTAAAAGCACATCGTTTCAGACTTCTGTCTTTAACAAAGAGCAGGAGAAGGGTGTGGACACTCCTCGCACACTTCCTCTGTCTTCCTCTAACCGTCTGACAGCCAATTTACTGTAAGCGTGTCCGCTCGCCTGTTGGACAGGCAGTTACAGGAGAGCGGGAGAGGACGGGCTGTAAAACTGATGGGACTAAAAGCCTGGCTCCCCGTCACCGCACAGGGTTTATGATGCCGGGCAGTCGTTCAAGTTCATGCAGACAGAAGTAAATTTGTTCCACCGTTTGTTGCTCGTAGTTTTTCTTTACCAGAAAACAGAAGAGGATTAACGGTTTAACTCCTTACAGCCGTAACTCACAGCCAACCAGGAGCAACTGTACAGCAGGGCTTCAGCCCCCGTCTTCACCTTCACCACCAACACAGTCCATCACCCTGTTTGCTTCTAGGACAGCATTTTCTGGCCACTGGTCTACAGTGATCCTCACGGCCGTCGAAGACATGTCTGGTATGTCACTCAGATACAAACCTTCCAGTTCACTATTTTATACACACATTTCAGTTAAATGGAACATACGATACGCGTTTATCTGGAATCTGATTTAAATGATTTAATATCAGTTAGAACCGATCATAGTGTAACCAGTAAGTGCGCTCCTCACCACTATACTGGTTGGTGTTCAGAATCGACCATTCGTAATCTGTCAGTGTAATACAGTTCAGAGAACAGGTCATTACTCAGTAATCAATGATGTTGGGTCCAGTTTCAGGTCGGTAGAGCCAGTGTTTAAGTGGTGTTGCCATTGGACTGAGTCAGATGTTGAACTCTGGGTAATCTAGTAGTCAACTTTTGACAGATCAATCCAGCCAGAAGTTTCTAGAAAGTAAATCTAAAGTATTTAGATCAAGTTTCAGTCAGTGTTGACTCCCAAGTAATCTAAGTAGTGTATACTAGTCGGAACTCCAGGTCTGGGCATTCCAATCAATCCAGTGTTGGTAATACTGGTGTTGGGACTGGTTAATTACTCAGTGTCTAAGTAGTATTACAATTGAATAGTGTTGAACCAGTAATCAGTTATGAATAGCTTTCAGTTAAATAAAATATAGTAAATCAAGTGAATGTTATTACCTGAATTAAAATGGATGATTGAACTAGTAATGAATAAGCGTGCTGGTGTTCAGTAGCCTGTTAGTAATCTAATGTGATATACTGAGTCAGATCGATGACTCACAGAGAAATCTAGTAGCGATATACTGGTCAGAGACTCAGAGTGACCCGACTCTGAGAGTAATCTAATGGCATTATACTGGTCAGAGATTTCGGTCTGGCCCGACTCTGAGAGTAATCTAATGCGTATACTGGTCAGAGACTCAGGTGACCGACTCTGAGGGGTAATCAATGGCGTATACTGGTCAGGGCTTTCCAGTGTGGCCGACTCTGAGAGTAATCTAGTAAGCGTATACTGGTCAGAGACTTCGGTCTGACCGACTCTGAGAAGTAATCTAGTAGCGTATACTGGTCAGAGACTTCGGTCTGACCGACTCTGAGAAGTAATCTGGTAGCGTATACGGTGAACTCCAGTCTGACCCGACTCTGAAGTAATCAGTAAGCGTATACTGGTCAGAAGCTCAGTCTGACCCGACTCTGAGGTAATCTAGTGGCGATATGCTGGTCAGGAACTCGGTCTGGCCGACTCATGAGAAGTAATCTGGTAGTATGCGAGGTGCCGGGAGCTCAGTCTGGCCCGACTCTGAGAGTAATCTGGTAGCGTATACTGGTCAGGAGCCAGTCTGACCTGATACAAATAATCTAGTAAGCGTATATGCTGGTCAGAGACTTCGGTCGGCGACTCTGAGAGTAATCTAGTAGCGTATACTGGTCAGAGACTCAGGTGACCCGACTCTGAGAGTAATCTAGTAGTGTATATACTGGTCAAGAACTCAGTGTGACCCGACTCTGAGGAAGTAATCTAGTAGCGTATACTGGTCAGAGACTCGGTCTGGCCGACTCTGAGAGTAATCTGGCGTGTGCTGGTCTGGGGCTGGTCCTGACCGACTCTGAGAGAGTAATCCTGGTAAGCATTATGCGGTCAGGGCTGGTCTGACCCTGCAAGGAAGTAATCCCAGTGGCGTATACTGGTCAGAACTCAGTCTGTCCGACTCTGAAGTAATCTAGTAGCGTATACTGGTCAGAGACTGGGTGGTGACTCTAGGAAGTAATCTGGTAAGCGTATGCTGGTCAGAGACTCAGTCTGACCCACGACTCTGAAGTAATCTAGTAGCGTGTGCAGACAGAACTCAGTCTGACCAAACTCTGGAAGTAATCTAGTAGTGTATACTGGTCCAGAGACTTGCGAGTCCCAGTGACTGAAATAATCTAGTAGTGTACTGGTCAGACTCAGTGGCCGACTCTGAGAGTAATCTAGTAGTAACCTTGCTCTGGTCGGGCCTAGGTCTGACTGACTCTAGTAATCTAGTAGTGTATACTGGTCCAGACCTCAGGTCTGGCCCGGCTCTGAGTAATCTAGTAGTGTCTTCAGTTGAACTCGGTCGGCTGACTCTGAAGTAATCTAGTAGTGTATACAGATCAATTTCGGTCGGCGACTCTGAGAGTAATCTAGTAGTGTATACTGGTCAGACTCGGTCTGACTGACTCTGAGAGTAATCTAGTAGTGTATACTGGTCAGAGACTCAGAGTGACCGACTCTGAGAGTAATCTAGTAGTGTGTACTGGCCAGTGACTCAGTCTGACTGACTCTGAGAGTAATCTAGTAGTGTATACTGGCCAGACTAGGTCCTGACTGACTCTGAAGTAATCTAGTAGTGTATACTGGTCGGACGCGGTCTGACTGACTCTGAGAGTAATCTAGTAGTGTATACTGGTCAGACTCGGTCTGACTGACTCTGAGAGTAATCTAGTAGTGTATACTGGTCAGACTCGGTCTGATGGATACTCCACACGTGGATAGTGACAAATTACATCCTGTAAAGAGCAGCTGTGCTGGTGTTTACAATATACGTGCATGGGCAAAAGTATTGGGACGCCTGCTCCATTCATTGTTTGTTCTGAAATCAGGATGTTAAAAAGTTTATCCTGCTTTATGACACTGTCTCTCCTGAGAGAACTGTCTCCGGAAATGAACTTGAGTTGACCTTTCGCACATGGAGCACATGGCCGGAGATTTCCTGTGTTGGACGGTTTGCACTAAGGGAAATGTTCCATGTGGTTTCGGCGAGGTCTGCATGTTTGAGTCTGTCTCTGGATCAGTATCTGTGATTTATCACCCTATCATCTCAAATCCATTCAAGTGGATGGAGCTCCATCATTCAGAGAACACAGCTCCACTGCTCCACAGCTCAGTGCTGGGGGCATACCTGATCCCACTTTGGCATTGACATGGTGCCAAATGAGATCATGTTGTATCTGCTGCAAAGTCTATTCTTTTGGCATTGATTCTCTGGGGACTACTGTGTGTGTGTGTGTGTGTGTGTGTGTGTGTGTGTATGCTGTTCACATACCATGATGTTGGACGGGAACTGGGCAGGATCAGAGTTGTTCAGGTAGATTGGCGGCTGAGGGCACCGTCTCAGGGGGGCAGAATGTTCCGCAGAGCACACACAAGCACCCCACACCACAACCGCGGTAAAAGCCTAAATGGACCTACAAATCTCCAATACTGACATACCAGCACAGTCGGCTGGCTTTGGTGCTGGTATCTGGAACTTCAAGACAAGCGTTACAGCAGACCGCAACCGTGCTATTGATTTACGTGGTGGGACCTTCATGAGCATCAATAACCGAATAAACTATTTTAATCACAATTTTCCAGTTACAAACTGGTATTACTCAGCTATTGTGTGTGGAACTGCTGAAGCGTGTGATCTGAGATGACGTCGATGCTTCACGAGCCCCCAACAAATATCTACCAGGTCTGATATCTGCTGATGACTGTAAAAAAATCCAGATGATCCTGAACGTCCTGAAGGAAGGTTTCTGGGAGACGTCTCTTAGTGACGGCTGCAGAAACACAATAACACTATTTCAGTTCACAGACTCGGGTCCTCAGAGACGCAGGGGGTCACGCTTGTTTTCCTTTCGCTTCACCTTCGGTTCCCTTGTTTAAAGACGTCTAAACAGACTTCTGCAGCTGAGTGGCCTGCAGAAGTGCTTGAAGTGAGATGTTACTGCATGGACTGCAGAAGGCTCTGCCTTCCCGTCTCACGACAAATCAAATATCAAATCAAATGAATCAGGAGCATTCATGGTCTCAAGCAGTGTCTCTTAAAAGCAGGGTCCACCTGCTCCAGAACCAAGCGGAGAAAAACAAAACTCTACTCTGACAGTGAACGCGGCAAGAAATGGCGTCTGAAAGCGTGGGCGTCAATTCTTCTCTTGCAGCCCACTGGTGGTCCCCAGCCCTGAGTGGAACATCCTTTCTAAAACACCAGGTTTCCAGAGTTTACACACATATATGGATATAAATGGTTCATATTTATTCAGTAATTAGAAAAACTGAATGTTGAATTTTTAAAAATATCACTCCTTTCTTCACTTAAGAGGTAATGGGGTTGACAGCTCTCGGCCTGATGTTCATTGCCCAAATGATAAACCCTACAGTCACAAATGAAAAGAAGAATAAAGGATGGATTTATGGACAGATCACAGACTTTACACTGACAGTCGTGGACGAGGCTGACAAATAAAGATGATTTGATGGCTGTATGACACAAAACGATGCGACAGCAGACGGTTGTGAGTCTGTTCTTTCTCCCCTGTCTTCAGGAGGAGGCTTAACCAGGAGAGGAGGGAGAACTTTACCTCTCTCTCTCCTCCCCCTTTCTCTCTCTCTCCCTCCCCCTCTCTCTCTCTCTCTCTCTCTCTCTCTCCCCTCTCTCTCTCTCTCTCTCTCTCTCTCTCTCTCTCTCTCTCTCTCCCCCTCTCCCCCTCTCCCCCCCTCTCTCTACTCTCTCTGGGTAAGGAAAGAGTAGAGCACACTCCCACTGCTTTAGCGCTGTCAGATTTACTGTGGTTTCGCGATGCTCGGAGGCGGGGACGGTGTGCTGATGAGTCCTGTGTGTTTTAGTCATTAAGATCTGTCCTAACTGGACGAACGCTGAAGGATATTCAGTTTGAGTGTATAATTGTCTAATTGTGTAATGAATAATGTCCATCAGTAGAGTTAGATTTTAATATTCAGGACTTTTTTTGGGCTAAAGAAGTTTTTATTCACAAAAAAATTGTCAAGTATTTATAGGAGACACAAGAGACATTTTACATCATGTCTCAGAATCCTGCTGGACATTAATCGAGTGTTTCGGAGCTGAAGAGTCTCAGTATTATCCATTTCAGGAACGTCTGCACTTGTTCTTTGCGATCTGAGATGTGACCTGGTGGTTGGGAAACCAGCCTTGTGACTGGAAGGTCGCTGGTTTGATTCCCTGAACTGACAGGACATGACTGAAGTGCCAGCTAGGCAACACACTGAACTCCTCAACTGCTGACCGTGGATAGAGCTGCCCACCGCTCTGCACGTGTGCACACTGCCCCTAGTGTGGAATTCACTAGTGTGGACTATGTCACATTAACGTTTAATCAGAAATCACAGGGACATTATTTTAAATTACGAGACTGAAGAAGGCAAGTCTGGGACTGGGACATGTGTGTCAAACCAGTTCACCTGCTTATGTACTTATGGGGATGGAGTAGCACTGAAAGTACTAAAGGACACACACACACACACACACACACACACACACACACACCTGAGACTGACCACTCAGCTTGGCTCAGACGCAGTAGCGGCTTCATCACCAAGGTGGTAAATTCACCCAACAAAGAGCCGCCCTTCAGGACCAATCCAGCAGTGTGGGATAATGAACTTATCTGGTTGGAGTAGCAGTGAGAGGCGCTATTGTGTATGAGCTCCCTCTCCACGGCCAGGCGTGTCCCGTTAATGCACAACCCCTGTCCTCCCGCAGCCGGTCCGGAAACATGCACGGATTACCATTCTCATTAATAACCAGATCTCCACCTGATCCCTCCAACACTCCACCAGCTCTCTCTCTCACTCTCTCTAAAACCCTGCCTAGCCCTCACTTCCTCTCCCTCTCCCTCTCCCTCCCTCTCTCTCTCTCTCTCACTCTCACTCCCTCACCCTTCCTGTTTCTCTCTCACATTTCCTCACTCACTCACCCACTCTGTTATGGGTGGCAGCACTGTTCAGTTTCTATTCTACTGGCGGTTCTTCTCTACAGGGATTAGAGAAGCTGTTTGTATTCATTGCACATCTGTGTCAACAATGGGTGCACCTTAAAGTAGCTGGTCATTCGTCCAGAAGAAGTCCACAAACTTTTGTTGGTGAATCATGACGCGCCTGAAGGATGATCTCTCCTCCTGAGGAGGCATGCTCAAATCACAGTTCAGACAGTTCTCAGACAGTGCTACCTCTCTCTCTCTCTCTCTCTCTCTCTCTCTCTCTCTCTCTCTCTCTCTCTCCCTCCCTCTTTTCTCTCTCTCTCCCTTTCTCTCTCTCTCCCTCTCTCTCTCTCCCTCCCTCTCTCTTTCTCTCTCTCTCTCTCTATTCTCTCTCTCGCTCTCTCCCTCCTCTTTTCTCTCTCTCTCTCTTTTCTCTCTCTCCCTCCCTCTCTCTCTCTCCCTCCCTTTCTCTTTTCTCTCTCTCTCTCCCTCTCTCCATCCCCCTCTCTCTCTCCCTCTCTCTGTCTCTCTCTCTTTCTCCTCTCTGTCTCTCCCTACACTCTCTCTCTCTCTCTCTCATCTCTCTCTCCTCTCTCTCTCGCTGCCCCCCTTCCCCCCCTCTCTCTCTCTCTCTCTCTCTGTCTCTCTCTCTCTCTCTCTCTCCCCTCTCTCTCTCTCTGTCTCTCTCTCCCCCCACTCTCTCTCTCTCTCTCTCTCTCTCTCCCCCCCTCTCTCTCTCTCTCTCTCTCTCTCTCTCTCTCTCTCTCCCCCTCCCCCTCTCTCTCTCTGTCTCTCTCTCCCCTCTCTCTCTCCTCACTCCCCCTCTCTCTCCCCCTCTCTCTCTCTCTCTCTCTACTCTCTCTCTCTCTCTCTCTCTCTCTCTCTCCCCCTCCCCCTCTCTCTCTCTCTCTCTCTCTCTCTCTTTTAAAATCACTGCTCCCTGGATCCCTCCCTGCTGCAGTTTGCTGGACGTCTGCTCGCTGAAGCCACAGAAGTTTCTTTGTGAGGCTGCAGAGAGTCCAACCTGCCAAACTGGGATTGTGTAAAGGGGGGAAACAAAGTCCTGCAAGATTCTGCCAACTACCACTGACCACAGATTAACGGCCACTCACAACCTGAGACTCCAGTCCAGACTGGAGTCCAGACTGCTCTTAAAGTGTCACCCGGACACCCAGTATCAATCAAATTTAAACACACAGCGATCAGACTGCTATCAGCTGATACTCGGCATTAAAGGCGACGGTGCTTATAGACCCGCGGTGCTGCACAAAGGGGACGTTGTCCTCCGCATTTAACACACTGATACACACTTCACACACCAGGGGGCAGTGAGCACACGTGCCCGGAGCGGTGGGCAGTCCCATCCACGGCACCCGGGGAGCAGCTGGGGAGTTCAGTGCCTTGCTCAAGGGATTCAAACCAGCAACCTTCCAGTCACAAGGCTGGTCCCCGACCCACCACGAGGACTATGACTAACAGCAGACTACACAAGGACAGCTTTGGAGATGTCTCACTTCCTTTAAGTATAATATTTGTATTTATTCTCGCTGATAAGGGACGTCCTGATCCTGCACGGACATATCTGAGCTGTCCTGATCACACAGGCAGGCAGATGCCGTGCTGATAGCTTTAGCAGACACGTTCAGAGCCCGAGGTCTGAAGAACAGATATTACAAGTGAGGTTCAGCAGATAATGCGACCTACTCACTGTGGCAGGCTGGAATTGTTGGTGGGTGAGGTCACACGGTATCACGTTGCCCGTCATCATTTCACTGCTCTTACTAATCAGGAAGCGGAGCTGAGTAACCAGACCATGAGGTCATCTCTACTGGAAATGACGTGATGGGCCAGTAGAATAAATCACAGGCTGACCAGCTCACAGCGGAAACAGCAGGGCCTGCCGGCAGCCAGAGTGCTGAGCTGCACTCGCGCCAGAGTGTTACTTACACAAATAACAAAAGCTGACACAATGGACGAGGACACGAATGGACGGAGCAGAGCAGTACGGCTGGAAATCACGGGGGCAGTGCAGCCAAAAGCGAAACATAACCACGACCATATGGACGCAATAACGGAGAGGAGACTGTTTTGTAGTGCGGACGTTATCGTAGGGTTCAAACCCCAGACAGACAAACCCACCACTCTACACGACAAGAGTCCTACCTGTCCCCTCTCAGACAAACACCATGAACATACATATAAACCCAGGACTGGGGTTAATGAGCACACAAACTGGGACCGAGCATACTGGTGAAGACCAGATGTTCCCAACAGTCCATTATGCCACGAACACCACGTTCACAGCTGTGGTAAACATGGTCCTGCAGGAAGAGACAAAGCAAACAAGGAAGGCTGGATAACGCGTTCGGATGAAGTGTGTGTACCGGGTGGGTTGTTCCTTCGATGGGCGTGGGGGTCGTCCGGCTCGGCGAAGATGTTGGAGGCCATTCTGTTCTTACGCACCGGCTTCTCCTCGTCTGTGCCGAAGCAAATGTTGGAGGTTCCGCCAGGGGGCCGCAACACCCTGCAGAAGACCAGAGGAGTCCACAGTGCATCAGTACGGCTGGACTTACGCTTTAATACAATGAAAACTCTTTACTGATCTTATTCAGGCAGCAGAGTTCGGCTCTGCACTCTAGTTAAGAGCTTCTCAGTCCAGCAAACTAAATCCATTAACCCTCAGAGCCCCCGGTGGTCCCACGGTGGTCCCACGGTGGTCCCACGGTGGTGCAGATTCTGAACAGGACAGTAAAATGACATGAAGTTACTGCTGCAAGTATTACTTTATTAAACATGAGAGTTACTGTAGTAAACACTAGTATTACTGTAGTAAACACTAGTATTACTGTAGTAAACATAGTATTACTGTAGTAAACACTAGTATTACTGTAATAAACATAGTATTACTGTAGTAAACACTAGTATTGCTGTAATACAGTGTTGCTGTAGTATGGACAGTAATATGATTGTAATAAAGATAGTAGTGTTGCTGATGTAGGGATAGTAGTATGACTGTAATAAAGACAATAGTATGACTGTAATAAAGACAGTAGTGCTGCTGTAGTAGGGACAGTAGTATTACTGTAGTAGGGACAGTAGTGTTGCTGTTGTAGGGACAGTAGTGTTGCTGTAGTATGGACAGTAGTATGATTGTAAAAGATAGTAGTATGACTGTAATAAAGACAGTAGTGCTGCTGTAGTAGGGACAGTAGTGTTGCTGTTGTAGGGACAGTAGTGTTGCTGTTGTAGGGACAGTAGTATGACTGTAATAAAGACAGTAGTATGACTGTAATAAAGACAGTAGTGCTGCTGTAGTAGGGACAGTAGTATTACTGTAGTATGGACAGTAGTATTGCTGTAGTAGGGACAGCAGTATCACTGTAGTAGGGACAGTAGTGTTGCTGTAGTAGGGACAGCAGTATTACTGTAGTAGGGACAGCAGTATCACTGTAGTAGGGACAGTAGTATGACTGTAATAAAGACAGTAGTATGACTGTAATAAAGACAGTAGTATGACTGTGGTAGGGACAGTAGTATTGCTGTAGTAGGGACAGCAGTATCACTGTAGTAGGGACAGTAGTATCACTGTAGTAGGGACAGCAGTATCACTGTAGTAGGGACAGTAGTGTTGCTGTAGTAGGGACAGTAGTATGACTGTAATAAAGACAGTAGTATGACTGTAATAAAGACAGCAGTATGACTGTAGTAGGGACAGTAGTATGGATGTAATAAAGACAGTAGTATGACTGTAATAAAGACAGCAGTATCACTGTAGTAGGGACAGTAGTATGACTGTATTCAGGGTGATTGTGAGTTGTAACTCAGAGCAGGCTGGTGTAACTGTACGTCAAACAGATGTGTGAGAGGAAACGCAGGGCTGTGGTTTAGAGGATAAATCAGCGCTCAGACACACGGGCTGCTCTTCAGCTCAGGACAAAGGGGTGAGAACGTGGTGCTGTCACAGATTTGTGGTTCCGCTGACATTAAAAGAACAAAACAGCTGCAGGGGATGCTGCCTACCATCATCTGCCTCCACTGCACATCTCTGATGGATGTCCACACACACACACACACACACACACACACACACACACACACACACACACAAATAACTTTTTTTCATGGTTGGTTTCTGGGTCATGACTATGTCCCCTATGTTGTTTTAATGAGGACCACATACTAGAACAGAGACACTTGAGACATATTGTTACAATCGGCACAGAAATGTGTCCCTGTCTCATTATCTGTGTATTATTATATAAATATCAATATGTCTCGTGTGTTCGAATAATACGGTCCATACATTTCATACCTTCACAGTAAGGGAAGACTTTCTACTGCACTCTGAAGCATTGCTGTGAGGATATGATTGCATTCAGCAACATCAGTGATGTTGGATCCCCACCTCATCCCAAAAGTCCTGGATGGAGCGCCATCATTCCAGGGAACAGAGCTCCGCTGCTCCACAGCTCAGTGCTGGGGGTGTTTATACCCTCTATCCCACGTCTGGGATTAAACAGGGTTTGTTTATCTGCTCCAGAGAGTCCTATTCTATTGGCAGAACATTTCTACAGGGACTCAACAAAGCTGTGTGTGTGTGTGTGTGTGTGTGTGTGTGTGTGTGTACAAATCGTTGGACATGCAGTGTGTATGGGATTTGGCCAAAAATCCCCAAAATGTGGAGCTTTTGTAAAATCAATCACTTCAGCACACACACACACACACACACACACACACACACACACACACACTAGAGATGACTGACTGCTGCAGGGGACACTGCCCAGCATTAACAGAGTAAGTATAAGATGGGAGGGCCTCCACTCCCTAAGCCCTTCTGTCGCACACACACACACCCACACACACCCACACACACACACACACACACACACACCCTACAGCTGACTGGAGCCGACCCCGTCTGCTATCACCAAGCGGAGATTCCGCTGCTGGATGGTTTTCATTGGTCCCATATGTCAGATGGGCAGCAGAACAAGCCACCAACAATTTGCTCTGAGGGGCTTCTGACGGATTTGATGATGAACCCTCAAACCACGAAGAACCTTGTTAAGGGGCGGAAGTGGAGTTCCGTTTAAAGGAGAACACCACCCCCTCTCCTTTTCTTCTTTTCTTTTCTCTTTTTTTTTTTTTTTTTTTTTTTTACATGCTGGAACCCGACAGCTGACAGCCAGGCAGCTGTCCTCCAGGTCCGGCAGCACTCCCAACCCAACTCCAGGCTAACCTTGGAGAGAAAAGAGGGGAAGACTGCTGGGGGACGACAGGGATTTACGGGGGGAAAAAAAGAAATCACTGTCTGGACGATGGCTTGGCTTTAGTCATAATGCTCTAACTAGTGTCTACCTCCTGTTCCATGATTTGTGAAATGCCCTGCCTGCAGGGGAAAAGAGCCTCTTTCTCCAGACCCCACCCTACCCAACCTCAGCCTGAAACGGCAGATCACCGAAGGAACAGGAGATCTTTCCGAAGATACCGTGCCACATGCCAGAGATGGTTTAGACACGGTGGTTTAGAGGTTGCTGATAAGGGTGTTTGTTTTCCATCTGAAAGAAGCTGTAAAATGCCTTGGAGTGGGGCTCTGGGGTGCGACCTACATTCTCTCCCTCAGCTGGCCTCATGTCCAGCACGGCATTAGATTAAACTCGAGATCGGGAGAACATCCAACAGGCTGAAAGGAGAAATCTGAGTTATTCTGGCTTTATGGAGCAACACACGCTCAGATCAGAGGCAGATCAACATGTTGCACCAAGACGCTCCACAAACTCGAGGCCTGAAGTTGCAGGGCATCATCCATATTTCACGGCCCGGTTCACAAGACCGGAGCTTTGTAGGAGATATTTCACCTGCACCTTCTCCCTTCCTCGGCTGGAAAACCCCTCCAGTGTTCCCTCGTCAGAAAGTTGGCAGCCAGACCCTGGGCAGAACCCGAGGACTCTGGTTCTATAAGCTGAACACTTCAGTCCAGCCTGGCAAGCAGGGAAGACAACCGTCTGGATGAAATGTCGGTGCATTAACTCCAACACGTAGCCAGACCCATAAAAGGACAATGGAGGGGTCCGGGGCCTCCCAGCCAGGCCTGTCCAGCGGAGCATGCAACTGGACTAGTCAAAACCAGACATCAGTCCACCTTCTCCTGGAGGTCAGATGATGGATGCCGACCTTTCCTCCAATTGCAGCAAAGGTTGGGTACGAATGGGAGGCAGCGATGCTGAAGGGAGAGAAGAAAAGCAGGAAAAGGGCCTTTCTGAGCTGAAAGAAGGGCCAAACTTTTGCCTTTCGGATTCAACCCTCATGGTCAACCCATACGCTGACCGGCCCCTTGTGTTTCCCTGCCCCAACACACCCAGTTCTGCCCCCTGTGCAAACAAAGCCGGACCCAGAGCTGCACCCACCCCCATGTTTTAAAGGTCTGACACTGAGAGCCATCTGACATGGCCTGAGCACATGCAGCCCATTAATGCATCAAAGCCAAATCAGCTGGCTTCTTCACCCCCTCACACACACACATACACACACACACACACACACCCCTCCCCTCAGCTGCTGTCCAACTGCCCTGGATCCAGTTTTCTTTTGTCTGAACTGCAGCTGCTCCCTGTTTACCTGGAGCTGCTCTTGGCCCCCGGCTCCATGCCCTGGAAGGTGGTGGTGGTGGTCATGTCGCGGGGTGGTCAGTCTGTCTCAGAATCGCCGGAGCGCTGCTGTATGCCCTGCTGTCCGCACGGACTCCGCCCGACTCGGACTGGACCGGAGTCTCTGCTCGAGCCGCCTCCAGCTCCAGGCCCCGCCCACCGCAGAATCCAAGCGCCGCGATTGGCAGACGTAGGGCGAGAGCCGGCGCTGATTGGACGAACCGTCTGCCACTCGGCCCCTCCCACCCGCGTTCTCCGAGCGCTCGACGCTTAACGGTTAATCCCGCAGCGCCTGTGACGTCAGAGTCCGACGGAATAAGGAATGCAATGACGTCATACGCGCTATGACGCGCTGCTCGAGGACACCGGTCCCTGCTGTGGAAGCCAGCTGGATGGTTGGTGGTTGACCAGCTCTGAACCAGTATGAATGTGTGATGCACTGGATTCTGATCATACTGGTCAGCTACCCACCCGGTCTGGCCCACCCGGGACCCTTTATTTTAGAGGCTGGGCAACGATGGGCCCATTTGGGTCCCAGTAACCAAACATATACACCATTCAAAGCCCCACCTGGAACCACCTGAGCTTCTCCGACAAGAAGGTCGCTCAGGCTGTGCTCTTCGGCCAGCTTGGTTCACGCTGGTCATACTGGTTGTCCACTTTGGTCAGACTGATCCATCTCAAAAACAAAGCCTTGCTGGTCAAGAACTAAGCTGGTCACCCATCCAGTTTAGGTTTTTTTACAACAAAGGAGCCAAAAATCTGGTAAAAAGAGCATATTTTTATTTTAACAAGTGATCCATTCGACAATACAGATGTTTGACTGAAACATACCAGGATGTCGTTTTTCATACAGTCGACTCAATACCGTCTCGCTCTAACACGTCCACTACCATTTAAAAAGAGATTTAAAAAAACAGAAAGTGTGGCTGGATAATCATAAGAATAATCACCATCATAACCGTGACGGGAGACGAGGAATCCACACCTATGTCTCCAACCCTGCTCCACAAACCAGCTTCACACGTGATGTTGTACAGATTTCTCAGAACCTCAAACCAAAATATCACTACAAAATATAAAACCGACTTCCGCGTCTGCAAACCTCATCTTCTCGTGGATTACAGCATGAATTTGTAGATTAGTGAACTATAAAGTAGCACGAACGACTTTGAGCTCCAATCAGAAACTCGTTTAAAGGGGAATCAGACGGATTTCTTCTCTACAATGAACCACCATAAGAGGAATCTATGGAAGCCCATTCCCACAACTCGGAGAAAAGAAACAGTCAACAGTCCGTAAAAATGAGACAGTAAGTCACAATCAGATGATTATGACTATATATCTCTATGACTTAGTGTCTCAAACTCGTTATTATGACATATCGTACTATTTGTTTTCCTCAGTTGATGGAAGTGGGCTTCCCTAAGAATCTCACCATGTTTACGACACTTTTAAGTTATTTACCGTAAAACCTACCTGGTTCAAACGGTCCCGAGGTTCGGTTTCAGCCTGTAAATATGATCAGTTTGTGCAAGAATATGTTCAGATATGTCACTATGTTACCATCATCAGCATTACATATGATCTAGGGCTGGGCGATATATCAATATTTATATCTATATTGGGATATAAACAGAGCGGGACACGGGCTGAGCGATATATCGATATTTAAATCTATATCGGGATACGGGCTGAGTGATATATCGATATTTAAATCTATATCGGGATACGGGCTGAGTGATATATCGATATATAAATCTATATCGGGATACGGGCTGAGGAAATACTGTTTATATCGAGTTTTGAAGTAATGTTGTTTCAATCTTGTGGAAATCCTTTTTTCTGCTCCATTGCTCAGCTCCACCCCCTGCTCATAAGACAGAGTTCTGGCCTGAAGACAATTCTATGAATATTTCAGTTTAAATACATTTCATGGCCTGTCCACATTTTTCACACTGTATTTTCATAAAAGATGTTATTGTATATCGTATAGCACTGATTTTTTTGTCCACATCGCCCAGCCCTATTACGAGCCCCGGTAGGTTGACTGGTCTTTGGCCATGTCTGCTCCTGATGACCAGCAGTGTTACTTTCTTACATGAACCCAATCGGAACGGTTATGTTTACTTCACAGCCATCATGATATGTGGAATTTTTGGGAAAAATCTGTGGAATTCCCCTTCGATCCCACCTGATTAGCTCACTAATCGATGAATCTTTGCAGTTCCCCAAACAACATGGCAAGATCCTGAGGAGTAAATCTCAAACAGACTGTGTGGCGTTTAGATGAAGCACGTTATACCAAGACCTGCTGAAAGCTTGCACTAATGAGCCTAAATACAGCAAATATAATGGTTTGTGTGTGTGTGTGTGTGTGTGTGTGTGTGTGTGTGTGTGTGTGTGTGTGTGTGTGTGTGTGTGTGTGTGTGAGATGTAGCTGATGTTCTGATTTTCTGCTCCTTGCCGTAGGTTTGGTGTAAAGCATTTTGGGTAAATGTTCTCTAAAAGAAGCTCCTCTTCCCTGAACATCTGCAGCTTCAGCGGCTCAGAGCCCTCAGCAGACAGACGACAGAGCTGGGCCTCCGACAGATTTTCCAGGAGTTTCCGGGATCGCCTCGTCTGAACGGCTGGGGCTCGACACGTATCGCGTCTCACAGCATTCAACACTGCCAGCTTCATATTTAATGCGTGTGGAGGAAATCGTTTATGTACAAAAGGAGGAGGAGGAGGAGGAAGGAAAGGAAATAAAACACACCATACAGCAGCGGCCGTGAAGAACTGAGAGGGAGATACAGCGGAGAGAAGGCGAGATGGAGAGAGAGAGAGAGAGAGAGAGAGAGGGGAAGGGAGTGAGCGAGGTGGAGGAGGAGGAAGGGAGGAGGAGGAAGGGAGAAAGAGAGAGGGAAGACGTGGGGGTGGGAAAAGTTGGCGCACTTAGATGAAGCCTCCTGTCTGTTGCTGGAAAACATCGATTGTGTCTTCGTCCTCCATTTCCAACTGTGGAGAGAGAAGAAGTGTGAGGACCATGTGTATCATGTCTGCAGGGTCTGTGATGACATTCCGACACACACACACACACACACACACACATCATATTAGTCAGGACTTCTGTTGTAGCAGTGTGTGTGTGTGTGTGTGTGTGTGGTATATGATGAATCTGGTTCACTGATAATCCAACATTTATGTAACGATCCAAAGATCTGATCACGGTGATCCGATGATGAACAGTGTAGTTCTGACCCCATAATCAATACTACTGTTCTGTCCACGTCGGGGATCCCTAGAGGAACATGGCCTGCTGGGATTCTCTGATGGTTCTACACCACACATCTCACTCTGGACTTTATCACACCACCATAAACCACAATGAGCTGTCAGCAGGAGTCCAGGCCTTATTGTACGTAATGGCTGAAGTGAGCTTTCCAGCTCTATTGATCTATTGACCGCGTTTATTGACGGAGAGACAGACGAGAGCCGCACAACGGCAGACTTCCTTTGTGTTGTAAAAATGAAAGGAAATGAGGCAGCATTTACATCTGTGCATTTACAACTGACAGATGTCGCTTCTGTATTTTTAAAGGCACAGATTCAGAGGCCGGATCCAGGCGGACACGGAGGGGGTTGTTCGATGAGCCACAGCATTCTCGTTACACTCGCTGACCGCTGTAGAGGGACTTCAGCATGTTTTAAAACATCGGTCGACACACAAAGATTAAAATCAGAACAAGGTCAATCGGTGGGCTTAATGCAGGGCTGCAACTATGAGATTTTCACTGGGGTGGGTTTAAAAAATGGATTTTATTTTATTCATAACGAGACTTTGTCTGATTGATCTGATATATCGGTCGATCTTTAGCCCTCTGGAGTCAGTGCTCCCACTGGCGGGAAATAACTGCGAGTTTTTGTCCCATAATAAACACAGGATGGTTAAACCCTTTAACTGTACGTGAAATATGTCTAAATGAATCCAATTCCTGAAGTGAAATTTGATGTATTCAAAAAGAAACCAGTGTCCATACCCAGCCCTCATTTTCCCTGTACAGTAATGTCTCGTTTTACAATTTTACAGGATGTTATTATTATTATTATTATTATTAAACAGCAGAGATTTTTACTCGATTAAACACTTTAATATAGTTACAACAAAAAAAAAACGCAACAACACCGATCTGCAACATTATGACCACGCGAGGTGATCTAATAGACTGGTCAGTGACTGGACATAGTGTTTAAGCCCTGTGCTGAGAATGACCCACGGTCTACAAACATAGAACTACAAAGTGCTCCTGTACAGTGAGAGGAGCTGATGGACAGAGAGGGTAGAAACAAGATGGTCATAATGATATGGTCGATTGGTGTACATAACGTTTGAAAGGCTGAAGGAGTGAGGCCATACCTGTGCAGGCGTGTCTGTCTCGTTAATGGGCTGTCCATCGAACCGGAACCGGATTTGCCTCATCGTTAGTCCCTGGAAAAGAACCCTGTAACATTACTCTACCACCTCAGTCCACATGCCTCTCTCACCTCAGATGAACTCAGCTTGTCCACAAATGCGTGTGTAGAGCTGTCCAGCTTTATAAAAGTCAATTATACGTCCCACCTGTAGGGGGAGCCAGGAGCGAACAATACCAATTATCGCATAAAGCTGCTTTAAAATGAGAATTACTGACACATTTAAACATCCATCAGGTCCTACGGTGCACACAGTCTGCCTTAGACGCCCGCATCCCAGTCAGCCCCCATCAGACGCGCAGCACTTCTGATCTCAGACCAGTTATTTTCACTAAACAACACAGTAATCTGATCCTGGATCGGCTCTCCGACTGCGAGATGCACACTTTATAAATACCAACCCGACGCTGCTCTCGGGAACAGCGGCGGCTGTGACAGTTCGGCTCTGCGGCGCGAGAGTCGGCACACTTATTTCACTTCTTCTTGGCGATCAAAAAGCTTCACTGCTTTCGCAAACATGCACTGTCCTACTTCTAGCAGCGGCTCGGTCCTCACAGCAGCGCAATCCATTACTTAGACAGCCTACAATAAGATTAACAGCAGCAGCCTGGCCAAGAACACCGGTTTGCTGGCCTACAGGAGCATGCTGACACTTGTTCCTTAACACCGTACATTAGAGGCCCATAGCGTGACTGTGCTACTGTAAAGGGGCTTCGCGGTGGAGACAGCTTGCGAGAGACATCGCAATTAAAACTTCATTACTTGTCCCTTTTTGTTTTAATGCTTTTTGTTTTCTGATTCAACTAATCAGCTCATTCACGGGCCTTTTCAGAGTTGCAGCGGGTGTGTCGAAGCAGGAATCCGCCCGAAAGAGGAAATGATGAGCTGTGTGAACAAGTCCGCTGTCCACACTGCTCACTGTTGAACAAGCGCAGTGAGGATGATTCATTAGGGTGGTACCTGGGTGTAGGTAAGGTCACCTGAATGCATGATGTACAATATCCAGAAAGTTGGATGATCACCATCCCACCTCATCTCAAAAGTACACGGTTGCACTGCGCCACAGCTCAGTAGTGGGGGGCTTTATTCCCCTGTAGACCACACCTGGCATTAGGCATGTTTGTTAATCTGCTCCAGAGAGTCCAGTTCTGTTAGCAGTACGTCTCTACAGGGACTAAACAAGCTGTGTGTACATTTGCACATCTGTGTCAGCAATGGGTGCAGCTTAAAGTAGCTGAATGCATTCATTAGAAGAGGTGTCCACAAACATTTGGACATGTAGTAACATAATGCAAATATGTGCTCCCTGCAGACGATGTGTAACTGTTTACACAACAACAGAACGTCATTCAGCCAGGGAGACTGAAGCTGCTTCGCTTATCTGTCAAAATCAGTTCCTGGGTGTTTAGCAAATATTCTGACTCTGACTCGGACTCAGTGGTGTCTGCTGTCTGCTGCTCACCTGTCTCTCGCAGTAGGCCTTCATGAGTTTGCTGAGCGGCGTGTGCCTCTTGATTTTGAACTGCACCACCGAGCCGTCCTGTCCGGCTACCTTCAGGTTGATGTGGTCATTGTTCTCGGTCTTCACTCCCTCCTGAAAACACACACACAGTTTTACTAACTCATTTAATAACAAAAAGGCACATCGGAACTGAAGTTGAGCCCAACGTTAGATTACTCTAGAATGTTTATAAGATATATTTATTTTAATAATGTACAGATGAGACTTTTATTATGTATGTTTACATTATTATACTGTACTAATTATTACTCTTATGTGTTTATACTGTAATACTGTACTCATATTAGACTTTTATTATGTATAACGTTTATATTGTAATATAATACATTAGACTTGTATTATGTATGTTTATATTGTAATAACGTACTGATATTACACTTTTATTATGTATGTTTATATTGTAATACTGTACTGATTAGACTTTTATTATGTATGTTTATATTGTACTAACGTACTGATATTACACTTTTATTATGTTTATATTGTAATACTGTACTGATATTAGACTTTTATTATGTATGTTTATATTGTAATAACGTACTGATATTACACTTTTATTATGTTTATATTGTAATACTGTACTGATATTAGACTTTTATTATGTATGTTTATATTGTAATACTATACTGATATTAGACTTTTATTATGTATGTTTATATTGTAATACTGTACTCATATTAGACTTTTATTATGTATGTTTATATTGTAATACTGTACTGATATTAGACTTTTATTATGTATGTTTATATTGTAATACTGTACTGATATTAGACTTTTATTATGTGTAATGTTTATATTGTAATAGTTCATTTAACGCCGAGTCTGTTTTTTCTATAATAAAAGTCTCTCGCGCTGCAGCTGCAAAACAGCTGGATTTGCTGGAAAAGTCAATAAAACGAATTTAAATCAAAGGTTGTATTTCGTGACTGTTCTGAACACACTCGTCGCTTTTTCTGGGTTCTTTAAACTTCAGCGTGTGTCCCTCCGCCGGGTTCTAGATAGCCTGTCCGATGCGCGTCCCCGACTCTTCCGGCGGCTGCGGTTTTTACGCGCTGCGGGTTTAACGTTGCGGAAGCGCAGATTCCTGATTTAAAGCGCTTTAATAACCGACCGCATCCGTAACCGACCGTCTGCTGCCTGCTGTGCCGTTTCTCGTTCTCTCACCTTCGGCTTCTCCTCCGCCATCGTTATTGTGTCTTATTTCTCGACCCGCACAAAGAGACTCCCGCCGTGCACGCGCACGCACGCACGCGCACGCACGCGCGCCACCCTCCCCCATCGCCACCGCTCCAGAAGCTGCGCGCTCGCGCGCGCGACACCCCCAGCTCCACTGCCGCGGCAGGTCGAGGCGCGCTCACGAGCGGACGTGCGCGCACCCGGAGCAGGACGGCGGGGCGGTTGCTTAGGGACGCGAGCGGTGACGTCACGCACGCACGGCTCGTGTGCGCGCACGTCTTGTTTTCAGCTCCATACTGAAAAAAAATGAACGTTGGAAACGTTGTTTGTGTTTATCAGATAATAACCATTACTATACATCATCAGACTGAGACGATCAGACTGTGATTATCAGACTGATGATCAGACTGTGATTATCAGACTGTGATGATCAGACTGATGATCAGACTGTGATTATCAGACTGTGATTATCAGACTGGTCAGACTGAGATGATCAGACTGATTGTCCGACTGTGATGATCAGACTGATGATCAGACTGTGATTATCAGACTGAGATTATCAGACTGTGATGATCAGACTGTGATGATCAGACTGTGATTATCAGACTGAGATTATCAGACTGTGATGATCAGACTGTGATGATCAGACTGTGATCAGACTGAGATGATCAGACTGATGATCAGACTGTGATGATCAGACTGATGATCAGACTGATTATCAGACTGTGATCAGACTGAGATTATCAGATTGTGATGATCAGACTGATGATCAGACTGATGATCAGACTGTGATGATCAGACTTTGGTTGTTAGACTGTGATGGTCAGACTGTGGTCTTCAGACTGACATTTTCTGCACACTGCAGTGGTCCCTGTGATGGAAGGGGGCATGCTGTTTAGGTGGTCCTTTCAGCCTTAACAGCTTAAAGGGAATTATTTCCTGTGTATGAACCAGTCTGGACTGGTTTTGTGAGCAGGTTCAGCTCCGAGCTGAATCACTAAAATAGACTGTGAGTGAACTTATCCTACAAATCCTGTTCAACACCAGCCGGTACTGGTGGCTGGTTTCAGATGGTCTAAGCTGGTCTTTAATGGTCAAGGTTGGAAGGTTGGAAAGCTGATTGGAAGCTGGCAAAAATACACCCAATACAGATTTACCAGTTCTTGAGCAGCATAGTTAGATTATATATTGGCCACCAACATGTTCGTACTGGTCATGCTGGTCAAGCAGCTTGGTCAGAAAAACAAGCATGACAAAGTTGGATGTCCAGCATGACCAAGCTGTCTGACCATTAAAACGAGAATGTCAAGCCTGCTCAAGCTTGGTGAGGTTGATCATGGATTTAGACCAACTAAACCCCTTTGCTGGTCAAGAACTAAGCTGTCCAACCAGCCTAACCGCCTTGACCACTATTTCACTCATAAATTAAATTGCTCGTTTGGCTGGACGGCCAGCTCTATGAAGAGTCCTGGTGGTTCCAAAATTCTTCCATTCACAGATCATAGAGAGACCTTCAGAGACCTTCGGGACCTTCAGAGATGTTTCCGTCCCCTTTCCCAGATCTGTGTCTCAAGGCAATCCTGTCTCTGGGATCTACAGACCATCCCTCAGCAGTCCACTACGGGACCTTATGTCCAGTCAACTGAACTGACCACTGAATAGAGCTATTTGATGGACCATCAAATGAATGGAGCCTACTGTGTCTACACTATAGGGGCAAAAGTATTGGGACACCTGGGTGTTGGAGAGAGTTTGTCCTGCAGCATTGCTGCATTGCTGTGAGGATTTGATTGCACTCAGCTGGAGGGCTTTTCAGCCCTCCCCTCTCCATTAGGCATGGGGTTAATAGTGATGGGTGGATGCTGATCTGCAGATGGTCCTATTCTATTGGTGATACGAGGTACTGATCTGTGAGCCGAGCACGCCCTGTTTTCACTCAGGCATTCTGTGAGGGCTACTCTCCGCGCCGTCGCTGGGGTCCTCGCTGCGAGCGGCCGAGGCGCGCAAAGAAGTCCGAGTTTAAACTTGGACTTTCTGTTTTTTATCAGACGCTTTTGTCCGGTTTAATCGCGCAGAAAATGGAGGAGGTCGATGTAGAACCGAGCACCACGGTGAGTAGCGCGCTGTCTGTCCGTCCGGAGGAGCATTTTAAGCGTTTACAGGTCGAAACACGCGACTCGGTCCGCTTCTGACCCCAAATCAGCCAAAACGGCCGGAAAACAAAGTCTAAACAGCTTCCAAATATCATATAAACCAGCCCGAACACCAGCACAGTACCACGGGACGTTCCCATACTTTTATTCCAAAATGATTTTGCTTATAAAACGGCAAAAAACGCTGTTATTTATAGTAACACCTCCTTCGAAACACAGCGAACAACTTGAATACCCTGAATTATTTTTTAATAATTATGTATTTATCAGTTTAGTACACTCTCAGGACTTTTATTTTGGAATTTGAACACTGTGCCAAGAAAGAGAGTGAACCGTCCCTCCTCACCCCCTCTGTAACCCGATATCTGGGCCAGTGACATCATCAGCCCCGCCTCCTCTCACTGATCAGTCAGAATCTGTATGCAGGTTGAGGGTGGACTTGTGGACAGAGCAGTAAACATGCACCGTGTCCCGTAACTGTCCGTTTATTAGTTTTAAGGTTGTTGGGCTTAAGAGTGACTCTTTCTTTAAGACTAAATTGCATGTTTACGTTATTTATTCACTGCTTTAAGGTTCATTCTGTGATTCACCTTTTATTAGTATAATCGCCGGATTTCTGTTCAGTGCAGATCACTTTTAATTTCGAAGTAATCGGTCGGCCAAAGGCTCCGGAATGCAGATTAATAATGTTAAAGGATTGAAAATATGCGTTAAATATGCTTGGTCTCATTTTCTGACACAGAAAAGTGAAAACTTTCCTTTAAAAGTCAAAGGACTGATCTATCTGTAGGGTTTCATTGTGTCTTTTGCAGCGTTTTTTCCACATTACAGTGATGCATAATATTTCTTAACGTTTTTTTAACATCTCTTAATTATGATTTGGGTAAATTTGATAAATGAGAAAGTTGCACATAATGTGGCGCTCTTTTGAACTTTTCTGTTGCCAAAGATTAATTTCATTATTGTTTTTCTGCTGATTATTTTCTCCATTAATTGATTGATCGCCATCATTTTAATATCATGTAGTATCTACAGATACAGCCAATCTGCATCTCCCGTTGTTTGTTTACAGCAGGAGATACTAACACTGCCAATAAACACCTCATAACCCCTCAAAGGAAACCGAAATCGATCACATTGGCCTAATATTTCACTAAAATACTCCTTTCATTCACGTTTGGACTGGAAATAAAGTAAATAAGGGGTCTGGAATTTTCAGCCAGGCTTTATAGGAGGGTTTTCTGTGCTGAGTCAAGTATGATGGTGCAGTTTCAGAAATAAACCACTAATAACTGAATAATAAAGTGACAATCGAATTCTAACCTGTTGTGTTGCAGTTAATCCCGGGTGTGGGCTTCAGACAAAAGCATGTTGGGTTCGAGTGGGGGCCTGGAGATATCCTGGTGTATGAAACGAACTTCAAATTGCAAGGTAATGAAGTCTCAGTATTGAATCTGCGTTTGTGCATGATGTTCATTTAGGTTAATGAGGTGTTTATGACCTTTAATCAGTGAATGTGGCATCGATTGTCGTCCTGATCCAGTCGTATACTCTTCCAGTCCACGACAACACGGCTACGTTCACACACCAGAGAGAGAGAGAGAGACTCACACACACACACACACACACACACACACACACACACACACACACACACAGACAGATTGTAGAAGGTTTTAAAAAGTACTGAAATCTGATCCATGTCTAATTTTTATGATTCAGTCTGATCAGCCAGATCGGAATTCATGCAAAATTCCATTGTGAATCCTGGTCGACGTCCCAGGAGAAAGAAAATGGCCAACAGTGAGGGGGATGTTGGGGGTGGGACAGGGACTAAACTGTCCGTCTCACTGTCGCTCACCTGCATCTACATAACCCACAGGTGCTGGTTCTGTAGTGCCCGGTGGTCCCTCGGTCCACGTGGTGAGGAAGGACGAAGACATTTACTCTCCTATCCTGCGCAAACTCTTCAACGAGTCCCATCACATCTTTGTTGGGCTTCAGAATATCCAGGAGGACCTGCCCAGCAAGAACAAGAAACCACAGTATGAACAAAAGCTCTTTATGTGATTTATCCAGAAACCACAGTGTTATTTACGGAGGGAGAGCCGTCGTTCATCTACAACCGCAGTAAACACAAAAAGGCCTTTATACACCGTCAAACGGCCGCCTGTTACTGCTGCTGTGCTCCATGTGCTCTGCGCTGCTTTTACACTCTCATTTCTGCAGGTTTGTCAGCATCAGTAAGAACTACAGGTCGGTGATCCGGGCGTGTATGGAGGAGCTGCAGCAGGTCGCAGGTGTGTTGTGTAGTGCACATTACACTCTTCTCACACTCATCATTTCGCCCGAGACGGAGTGAAAGTAACTGCTCTCGTTACAAGAAGCCTTGCTCAAGGGTACTTAGTCACGTCCTGCCAGATCAGGGACTTGAACCAGCAGGACTGGTAGACCTTTGGTAGACCTCCCGTATTTTTTGGATACGTTCTACGGATACAGATCTACGTAGGGATCTGGATTCACAGGTTTTTGTTTTAAAGTCACTTCATTAATCATTTTATAAATTCAATGTCTTTCTCTTTCCAGTGTCAACTCAAGATGCATCTTTAATCGCACAGTTTGGCAATCAGGTACAACTTCCCTGTCTCACACACGTACATTTATGGCATGGAGTGGACGCTGTTGTCCAGAGCCACTTACAAAAGTGCTTTGCTGTTCACTCGGAGAAGATCCTTAGCTGGTAGACAAGGCTGGAATCCAGAGTCTCCTCACGTTGAGATGCTGTTGAAAACAAACGTCAGATATAAACTGTACTCAGAATAAATCTGTATGGAGTTAAATACTCTTGAGACAGATGGTCTTCAGTCTCTGTTTCTCAATCTCTGGTAGGTGTCCATCCTATTGGCTATCGAGCTGATCTGGAATCTGTGTGAAGTGCTTTTCATAGATGCAGCACCAGGTACTCTTCCTTTCATTAGTCACGTGACCGTTCAGCATCTTTATTCATTCGAGCTCTGAGAGGTCTTTCATGTCCTGGTGTGTCCTCCTGTCCTTGTGTAAAGCTGGCGTTCTGCTGCTGCACCTGCTGGACTGGGTGCGGTTACACAAGGCTGACGTAGACGAGAAGGCCAGGGAGGTTCTCCAGAGTGAAAGCCCCACCCACCATCACGCCTACTGGGAAGTGGTAAGCAAAACTCACCCCTCCGTTGTGACTTTCTAAAGCTTGATGCATATATGCTATATGGCCAAATGTTTGTGGACACCCCTTCTCACAGCAATGCTTCAAAATCAGATAGTTTTGAATGAGCAGGTGTCCCAATACTTTTGCCCATATCTCGATCACCTCCTCCATATCTCCCTCCCTCTCTCTGCCTCTCTGCAGGTGATCAGTTTTGTTCTCCAGGGTCGCACGGAGGAGGCCCGGCAGGTGCTGGTGAAGCAGGCAAATCTGCAGCCTGCTTCCAGGCCCGTCTACCAGCTGATGGACAGCCTGCTGCAGAAGATGCCCATTTTTAATGTAAGGAGGCCTTAAAAGGTATTGGGCAACCAAACAGTCTCAGTGAACCACACAGTTTAAGTCCATTTCAGAAGCTCGCAGACCTCTTCTCCATCCTATCTTCTCTCACACTGAGATCGGAAAGGCAGAGTTGGGCATTTCAGGTCCAGCAAGTCAAAATCTGCCTCTGGATTTTACTCCGACTGGCTGAGCTGCTCTGCTTTGTGGACTTTGTGTAGGACATGTTGCTGGTATTGACTTGAGAGCAGGATGATGTAGTAATGTAGCCAATGTGACTTGAATTAAGTGTGTGTGTGTGTGTGTGTGTGTGTGTGTGTGTGTGTGTGTGTGTGTTTGCTTCCTGCAGCCTGGCAGCACTCAGACCCTCACAGAGTTTGATGTCAAATGGAGGCACTGGCATGAAGAGTGTGACCGCTGTCTCCAAGACAACTCCTTTGTTAGCAACCGTTACTTGGAGACCATCTGTAAGGTGAAGAACCCATCTCTGATCCCGTATATGTTCACTGACTGCATTCAACATCGTCTCAGACATGTGACTTGTACTCTTACCCCCCTCTTCAGATTCTGGTTGGTGATGAGGACACAATGTTGGAGCACAAGGAGCTGCTGGGAACCTGGTACCATTTTCTGGTCAGCCGGCTGCTCTTCTTCCACCCGACGGTCAAACCATCTGAGCTGCACTATTATGCCCAGGTGCTGCTGGACACACCGCACTACACTACTGTGACCAGAGACGGACAGTTTCACTGTTAAAGCACTTAACGAAGATCTCAAAGATCAATTTAGACCATTTTTCCTCGAACTGGTCGATGAGCCACGACGTGCCGAGTGTCTGAGGCTGGTTTATGTACTTTTACACCGGAGCGCTAAAGCTAATGAGGATAAACTGTAAGATCCAGTGACGTTAGTGTGTCTTTGTTGTCTCTGTTATAAGAATTAATTAATAATAAAGAGAAATTTGGTTTGTTTTTAGTCGAGTATGGACATGTTCCTTGACTCCCGGAGTGTCCCTGAGCCCCTGGACAGTATCCTTCTGGCCGCCTTCGAGTTTGATCTGCATCAGGTCATCAAAGACTGCAGGTGAGTAAATCGGACTCGTTCGCTTTCACTCTTGCTGCAGTTCGTTTGGGCAGGTGCTTATACGGGGATCACACTTAGATGTGGACCAACTGAGACCCTTTAGGGGAGGTGGTCTGTCTCGTCCCAGTCTGTGGAGCAGCTTGTTTTTGGTGAGAACATGATTTAACCTCGATTCGACTGTCTGGTGTCCTGGGCAGGTTTGAGCTGAACAGCCATGCAGGTGTAAACCAGTTTAAACTGGTATACTGGTCAGATAATCACTACAAACGCCATCTCTGCCACCACGTTCTTCCACCCCAGACGGGTCGGAGCATTAAGCAGAGAGGACGTTGTTGTGTGGTTTGTTGTGACATATTTGGTGTGTTTTGCTTTTGTTGAAACAATCCAAACCACCCAGTAAACGTTCCAAATTCACAAATCGTCAAGCGTGACGCGTATTGTATCTTACCCTGTTTCATTCTGTCTGTACTCATAACCTGAATATCTGCATTCTGATCTCCAGCATTGCCCTCAACAACTGGTGGTTTGTGGCTCACTTGACGGACCTGCTGGATCACTGCAAGCTCCTACAGTCTCACAACCTCCAGTAAGAATCCCATTAACATTGACCAGTCTTTCCAAAATAGCTACAACCTAGTATTAACTAGCCGTTAATACACCGTCATTTGTAGTCTGGCCTTAACCTGTAAACCCAACCTGTTCCTTCAGATGATAAAACCTCATCCTTCTCCTCTGTTACTGTTATGGTGTGAACGTGCTGTTAAAACTCCAGGCGTTTTCAGCCTGTGGCTGGAAGTCCAGTCCCAGAGGTGTCATTTTGTCTACACAGACCTGCAGCATTGGACCATGTGTGGTGAAACATCCATGTCCAGAGGTTCGCAGTAGTCATGCAGAAGGTTCATGCAGTCTGATGGTTTTCCCAGTTCAAGCATTATAGAGTTACAGGAGCTACAGATTCAGTTCTTCTGTGAACACTAAAGGAACATTGCAGAGAACATCACTGCAGACGGTGGGCATCTAACAGTCCTTGACCCACAGGTTTGCATTTAGAGGGAATATGTCGCAGAAGGCATTACCACCCACAGTGGATAGTGCAGTGGGTGGTGAAGCTCATGACCGGACACAGAGCCTCACCTGGGCTTGTGAGGTTGATAACTGGACTCTACAGGACTGGCGTGGTCCATTGATCTGATGAGTCATGGTACCAATTAGACTTGTGTGTCCATGATGAAGCCATGGACCCCAGTGGTGTGTTGTATGTGTGTGAAAACACTTTAGGACAGTTGGACTTTTGCAGGGGATTGTCCGTGGGTTTTTCCTGTCTGTCCAGGTTCATTTGATTAGCATTTTGTAATATTGTATCGTGTGTGTGTGTGTGTGTGTGTGTGTGTGTGTAGTTTTGGCTCTAACCTGAGGGAGTTCCTGGTGCTGGAATACGCCTCTGGACTCTTCTCTCATCACAGGTGAGAACATCAACTTTCCACTGTCAGCACCTCCGTTACCACTACTAATGTATTCATCAGGTGGTTTCATCAACGTTTCATCAACGTTTCAGACTACTGGAAGCGTCGGTGTTGTGCACAATCGTCACGCAGCAGTACGGGTGTAGCGGATTACACCGGTGATTCCTGTATCGACTAACTGTAGATTAACCCTTATTTATGTACAGAAACTAAAGGAATCCACGGGTCATCAGTCACACGACCTGTTGAGACAGAACTCAACACACTGACAACATGCTGGTGTCAGATGTGTGTCCCTCTGTAAACCAATCAGTGTCTCAGTGTAAGGAGACACAGCCCGTGTAGGTGATGAGGACGGGATGAATATAAGAAAAAGTGTAGTGTGAAACCAGAACTAATCGGACCAGAGATATGTAACAAAAACTGTGTGTGTGTGTGTGTGTGTGTGTGTGTGTGTGTGTGTGTGTGTGTGTGTGTGTGTGTGTGTGTGTGTGTTTGTTTGTTTTCCCCTCTAGTTTATGGCAGCTGGCTGTGGACTACTTTGACCACTGTCCCGAGTTTGGCCGTGTTTATCTGGAGCTGCAGATTGAGCGTGTGCCGCTGGAGACGGAGCGAAAGGCTTTGAAGGTGCTGAGGATCTGTGAGCAGAGACAGATGAATGAGCAAGGTAACGCTAATAAATGTCCCTCCAGAGGTCCATTTGGACTCATTCGTGGTCATAGGCCGGTCTGGCATGTCCCTGCCGGTGTTGTCATTTTGTTCCCACTGCTTTGTAAGTCGTTGCTCACAGCAGAACGCTGGTCAGACATCACTGAGACCATATGGAGAAGTTCCTTTACTTTGCTGCAACAACATGGCGCATTGCATGTGATGGTGACTTGTCCCACATCCTTTCGTCCTCCCAGTCAAACAGTCACATCCTCAGACGTGAACAGTACAGTCTCTATTCCAAAAATAATGACCCTAGAAGATGATGTTCTGACCATTAACTCTCTGAATGTATTTAAAAATATTTCATTCATTTTACACATTAATCAACGTGAACTTTGGCTCGAACCTCTGCTTGAACGTAAAAAACAGCCTGCATTTCATACGTGATGTGACTAAAGAAAAATGACTCCTTAAAATGTCTTCATTAAAAAATTTATTTTTACCATGAAAAAAACATTTATCACGATATTGATCTGAGGTCATATCGTCCAGCCTTACCTTTCAATGGACAAGGAATCCAGTCAGTGTATATAAGGAAAATATTGTGTGTGTGTGTGTGTGTGTGTGTGTGTGTGTGTGTGTGTGTGTTACAGTGCGCAGCATCTGTAAGATCATGGCGAAGAGGGCTCTCAGTAATAACCGACTAGGTTCTGCTCTGTCCTGGAGCATCCGAGCGAAAGATGCAGCCTTCGCCACGCTCATCTCTGAGAGGTCTGTCTGTCTTTCGTATCTGGTCTCGGTGTCCATCTACGGTCTGTAGACGTCCCTAATGACATCGGCAGCCGTGGACGGACTGCAGAGGTTGTTTCTCACTGTTGTTTAATTTTGGTCGGAGCAGGTTTCTGCAGGATTACTGTAAGAGGGGATCTTTCTCCGACCTGGATCTGATCGACAACCTTGGACCTGCCATGCTGCTCAGCGACAGACTCACGTTTTTAGGTAACCGCGGTGGACTTCGGGAGGGAGGGAGGGAGGACGAACGAACGGCAATAACAGATTTCTATTTTCAGCTGGAAAGAGAATGTGCCCAAGAGAGGGATCAGCAGCTGTACTAAGACTAAGGCTGGGAAGAATTGAAGCTCTTGCTTCATTAAGTGCTGGAGGCTTCTGCTGCCTTGTGATGTGACTCTCTTTGCCCACTGAGCAACAGTGACCCCTCTCAGCAAAAACACTGACAAATAGCAACGTCACCTGCGGTCAACCCGGCTGTCACATGCCTCAGCGGAGACCGGACAGATCCAAACGAGAGCTTAAACAGGGAAGGAAGCAGTGCAGTTAGAGCATAACCTGATGGGTTCTTTTCCACCACACGGTACCTACACCTATTTGGTGTCCCACAGCGTCCCCTCTGTGACATAATAACAGCTGTAGACCAGGTGTGAGGAGCCCTGAGATGGTGTGCAGCACACATCACCTAAACCTGCTGCTGTAACCCAGTAGGGCTGTTTCCATCCACAAAGGTTAAAGGAGTGACGCCTGTGACGTCTCCTTCAGTCTGACTGGTTAATGCCTGTTCTTTCGTGGAGGGGGGTAGTGTGTTGCACACTCGGACGGCTGGGGGTCATTTTTTATTATTAAAAAAGAATAATGTCAGTGAAGAAGTTCTGTTACACAACTTTGTGTGTGTTCAGGAAAGTACCGGGAGTTCCACAGGCTCTACGGCGAAACGAAGTTCACAGAGGCGGCCAAGCTCCTCCTGTCCCTAATGACGGCCAAGATTGCCCCACGAAGCTTCTGGATGACCCTGCTCACTGACGCACTGCCCCTGCTGGAGCAAAAGGAGGTCCGTACCCACGCACTCTTCAGTTTCCTTCTAGTATCCACGGCGACTTACAAGGTTACTCATAGTACAGAGGTGGTACAGAGTAGTGTTATTGTCGTAGCACAGCATATGTTTCACATACATTAACACACTGCACCCCAGGTAGGACATGTCCTCCAGTAGTGTCCTGAATCCAGGCGGCCTTTTCGGCTGTTTACGAAGGTCTTCTCTATTGTAGCAGTGGAGAAATGCAGCCTAGGCTTCAGAACGTCGTTTTAGATTTAAACTAAAGGAACTTCGCTCGTTTAAAGCAGGATTATGTGAGAATTGGTCTTTTTTACACGTGGGCGCCCCCTGCAGTCGAGGGATGTAATGTGCTTTTACACCACTGATGTAAATGAGTAGTACTTTGAACCCCCCATAATGACCAGTTATAAACATGCATTTGTTGACAAGCTGAGATACCAGTTCACCCTCAACATGATCCAAGAGCTGTTATTTTTAAGGTGAAGGTGCCAAAAAGGTTGCTTTTAAATAATTTTGCCAGTTTTTCTCCGTTTTCTAACGAGAACAGAAGTCAGATCTGCAAAAAGTCTGTTTGAATGTCAAACGTTCATTATGTAACACTTCGCTGGAAATCTATTGCCTCTCTTTGATACCTGCAGGCTGCACATCCATCCTTTTGTAAGCAGTTTTCTTAACAGCGTCAGCAGAAGCTCTTTTCTTTCCACCCACTGACCGTATCGGTCACTTTTGTCACAGTGCTGATGAAGAATCGTTCCTCAAACGCGAGGACGAGACGGAGTGACTGTGCTGATTTTAGATTTGTGTCGCCATAAGAACGAAAGGCACGGAATCGTCCACGAACCACAGTTTAGTGCAGAAATACCGTTAAGTGGCTCCCGAGGGGCACAGCTGTGAGTGAGGGTCTCGAGTTCGATCCCTGCTCGTAACTGTAGGTCTGTATGAACGTGTGGATTGATTTTCCCGTATATGTCTCCTCATCTGCATGTGTTTACCTGTGTAGGTGATCTTCTCAGTGGACCAGACTCATGAACTCATGTTCTGTCTGGAGGAGCTGACCTCCGACAACACTGAGGGAACACCAGAGCACCCAGCACAGGTACAATAACAGGACCTCTGCTCGTCTCCCGTCTAGAATGTTCCTCAAATGTTTAAAGGAATAAGTTTTCCATCAACTGTGTGCTGGTGTGTTTCAGGATGAAGATATCGAGTCCACAAAGCTGGAGCTCTTGCGACTGGCTCTTGCCCGTAATCTAGCCATGGCCATAGTGAAGGAAGGCACAGTCGAAGCCTGAACACCTCCAGTTACACACACACAGGCACTTCACACCTCACATTCTCCATTCTGTACATAAAACCTGAAAGTGGGATTAAAAAACGTTGTAATTTGATAATAAATGTTTTGTAATAGAGTCTCTCCTGAAGTTTCTGTTGGTTTGATGAGAAGAAACAAATTCATGTTGTAGACAACGGTGTCAGAACATCTCCAAAACGTCAGGCATATCTTCCCAATATGCTGCGGCCAGTACCTACCAAATTGCTCCAAGGAAGGACCACCATTGGTCTGAGTCAAAGTTCTTGAGTGGTGCCACAGAAGAACCATTTCTTGGTTGCATAAAAAATGGGCATATGAAGAACCTTCATATCTCTCTGAAGGTTCTGTGTGGTTCAGTCGTACCCTGGAGGTAAGAAAAGCAGCCGTTTGAACGGAAGGTCACTGGTTCGCGTCCCCCTAAACGTCGGGCAGTGTTCTCACGGTTTGACTGGTGAAATGCTTGGCTTAAAGGCAGAAGGGAAACCAACTTACACGACTAAAAGAACCCGCCTGGCATCAGGACGGAGGTCCAAAAGGTGGAGCCACAAAGTAATATGGAGGTGGTTCTGCTGATCGCCAGCGCTCTGGAGAAAGACGCCCGACTTCACTCTGCTTTGCATTAAAAGACTTTAATTGTGCATGCAGCTGAACAGACCATAGAGCTACTGTACAAGCCTAAACACTCAACACAAGCACATACAGGAAATACATACAGATCATGTACATGACTAACTCTTCAGAACACCCCCTCCAGCGTTGGTAGTGGTGTCCTGATGGAACCGGTTCTGCACAGGTTAGTGTTTTCCTGCTCGGACATTTAAGTCAATCTACCTTCAGAAGATGCTGCAGCTACGGTGGCACCAACAGCGCGTTGGTACAGACTGGTATGGCCGTAATGGGTAACACCACCTTGCCCATGGAAGGCCATGAGTTCAATTCCATGGTTGGTTAAAGAATCCACTACCAACTCTACATTCTGTGCTACCGGCTGTGAACTCCTGCCCGATTTGATCCAAACATGCTCAGTGCAAACTGGTCAAGGGACTGGGACTGAGTCACCCTTATAGCCGCTTGTCCACCGCTTTACTCGAGTCTACGTGTTCAGCCCGGAATACTTAGTCTTCCACTTAGGAACACGGCCCATGTCCAATCTGCACCGTCTTCACATGCATTCTCGACACAAATAGGGCAGGAGGTGCAAACTGGGGGGCAACCACATCTGCCAAACTTCTCAAATGTTCACCTTGTCAGTTCAAAATGGTCATGACGAGCATTTCAGACTGGACACGGTCGAGATCAGTGATAAAGGCACAATAACGGAAACATCCTGGTCAATTCTATGGGATCAGAAGAGGTTAAAGAACGTCAAACGGACTGTGACCGATTTGAACTCATGAACCCAAACAGACTCTATTAATCGAAACCCTTAAACAGTAGAAGAACCGGAGTTCTACACAACCTGTAAACGAGACCTAAAGTGGGAAACACTCAACTGTGCAGGACCAGAGCCAACAGGTATGTATTTATGATCATTTCTTTAAAGGTATGAATTCAAGTAACAGGAAGAGGAGCAAAGAAAAACGTACACGTAAAGAAACAGTTTGGATTCTCTCGTTCATCATGTTTTCAGTCCTTCTTTAACTACAGTTCATCACATCACTCCGGCTGAAACGGCGTGGAGGACCACCCCGTCTCAGCTGCTTGCACACAGCGTATGAAGCAGGTTCTCACTGTGGTAATGTCGCAGTGTTACACACACCTGGTCTCAGTGTGTGAGAATGTTAAAGTCTTGCTTTGTGGTTACGGCACTCGATTTAGCCACTTATGATAATAATAATGGACTGATTTCTATCAGCACCACCGACGTTGGGACGGAAAATGAAACGAAAGCTCCCAGTGTACGGAAACACTAACTTCTCCCCTCACTCTTTTCCAAGGGTCTCTCCTTTACAATCGTTCATAAAAACTACTGGTCGAGATCACTGTCCGAAGTTACGGGATGGTCGATCATCATCTTCACGTTCGTAGTTATTGAGGTATTTTGCTAAAACGTTTAGAACACGAATGTTTAAAGTACGGCTTTAACTGACAGACGAAGGAAAGAATAAACAGGCATTAAAACTGCATCTCTGTACGATATAATAATATCGTTGACCTATAAAGAATTAGATTTTAACAGAATATGGTCCCTCGAACGAGGGGTGGGACTAGTACAACGGACACGCCCACACAATTCTAATTCTAGGAGCCTGAAATTGAGTGCATTGGTACATACCAGCACTAGGTACAGTTACACGACCGACAACAAACAGCCACACAACGTACTCTCAGAGGCGTTTGGATTGAACACGGCTCATTTTTAAACGTAGTAGTTGTTAATAAAGGTATTGATCGATACTCAAAGTTGAAATATTGGTGTCTGAAATGAAACAGTTGCATTGTACCATCTCTAATATCAGTACACCGCTTTAAAACTACCCCTAGAGTCACTTTATAGAGATTGTTTTATTCACACTATGTCCAAATGTTTGTAGACACCCCATACAATCTAATAACTGCATTCAGCTACTTTAAGTCGCACCCATTGCTGACCTAGATGTGCAAATGCACACACACAGCTTGTCCAGTCCCTGTAGAGAAGTACTGCCAGAAGAATAGGACACTCTGGAGCAGATTAACAAACATGAACTAATGCCAGGCGTGGGCTAGAAGGGTATAAAGCAGCACTGAGCTGTGGACCAGTGAAACTGTCCTCTGGAATGATGGTGCTCCATCCAGTAATTTCAGGATGATTTGGGAAAAGGGGGATCACTGGTCCTGTCACTGAGTGCAATCAAATCTTCACGACAATGCTGAGTATGACAAAATGCAGTACAAAGTCTTCCCTGGACAGTAGAGTCTCTTCTTAATTCCCTTGATTTCAGAGGAAAGGGAATAAGCAGGTGTCCCAATACTTTTGTCCAGCTAATGTATAATTAGTATATCATTCAGGACAGGTCTGTAAACGTTTAACAGACGTGTGCTGAATCAGTGCTAATGAGCTCTCGCTTGTTCTGTCTCAACTCACTCGTATCTCCATGTAAACGTCTTAACGCGGAACGTCTGATTCAAGTATTCGTCCGGAACAAGAAAATATTCTGACGATATAAACAAACAAACAAACAAACAAATAAATAAATAAATATGTTTAAAATATTACTGCACAGAAAACAGTAAACAGTCCTGACCACGTCCACATTCTTCTCCTAACGAGTTAAAAACGATGTCTCCGATAATACTGAGCACAATCCCACGTGTAGTGGATCAGCCTACACGTGGATCATCAGTCTGAAGATGTGCTTCTTTAGGTTTGCACTGGAGCTCCAAGGCCAGTGTAGCTAATGGACTCTACTGCACTCACTAGGCGTCAGGTGGTGTACGGTGATCTCCGATAGCCCTGATTACGGGGTTTCTGACACTGTAGGACTCTATACCTGTACCGTCTGTGTGTATCTAAAACGTTCACAGACTCATACAGTATCAGAAAGTACATAATCTTCTATTAGACGTTACTGAACACCTTCTCACACAGTGTGATGACCGAGGTCTGCTCAATGGTGGGCTTCCAATGTTTGTTAGCTACATTAGTCGTGCAGCTTTAGAGCAAAAGTAAACTATACACCATCTCAATTTTGGCTGATTGAATACTTTTGGAGCAACGAACTAGGAACTACGGTGAGAGTCTCTCATCAACCTCAAATATTTAGAATTAAATATAAATATGCAAATATTTCCTTTCAGTATGCGCTCACCTGACCAGTCCTGGACTACAATGGTAAAAAGACTGTTTCTGCCTGTATTTCAGTACTGACTAAAGGTGACAGGATGAGACATTTCTTCTACTTGGTTCTTCTTGCCCTAATAACAGTGTCAGTCCTGTCAGGATATCAGAAAATCACCCTGGTCTTAAAACAATGCCCATACAGATCTATCGATATATCGATATTTATATCTATATCGGGATATAAACAGAGCAGGATATGGGCTGCGTGATATTGATAATATCAAGTTTTAACATTTTTAAATAACGTTCAGTTTCAATCTTGCAGGAATCTCACTCGCACTGTCGCACAGCCCATGGGAGCAGAAGATGGACTTAGAGAAGATAAAATTTCAGCATGTTTAAAAAAAATTCTCATTTCTCTACATCATATCGGATCATTTTCACCATTCGACTAAAATACAGCTTAGACTGGAAGCTCCCAGTGAGTGGACTAGAGTGGACCAGAGGGGACAGCAATTCTCTCAGAGACTCAAGTAACCCTTCCGTGACAGGACTGATGCTCTTATTATTGTTGGAATTTGAGTGGTCATCATCGACGGAGAACCTACCATGAGTCCTGAATAGATCTGCTCCTTGGGGAGAATGTTTGTCCACTTTAGTCCACTCTGGTCTGGTGATTTTGTCCATCAAAGTGTTCCAGTGATCTTTTGTTGAGCTACTCACACAGATTGGACACCCCCACACGGAAGAGTGGACTAGATTGGACCGGTTCTCTCAGATAATGCTGTGTTCCTTACCTGACAGGACCGGCACATATTAAGGCAAGAAGATACAGAACCAAGCTGTAGACAAGAACTAGACATACTTTGTAACATTGCTCCATGTGAGAGAGAGAGAGAGAGATAGAGAGACAGAGAGAGATAGAGACAGAGACAGAGAGAGAGAGAGACTGGAAGCAGCATATGGTTATCTCCAGTGTCAGACTGCGGCGAGTAAACAGCAGTGTGTTGGTATCTGCGGTCAGCAGGTAACCTCTGGTCATTTGTGCAGACGCTCCGTCCAGCCTCCTCTTTCAGTGCACGTAGTGAGGCCTTTGTGAGCATTAGCATTTTAGCCGGGAACGCCGGGAATTAGAAGTAGTGGGTCGAGTCGGATCACGAATAATACTTGTACTGTAATTCACAGCTTAAATAAGAGAACATATAAATAAAGACCATCATGTTGGCTTGACACACAGACTGGAGCAACACACCATCTCTGGTCTCACCTCTGGCAGAGCATGTGTGCGTGGGTGTGTTTCTGGTTCTGGATTTGGGTTCTGGTTCTGCAGTAGCAGAACGAGTTATGAACCTAGAGGTTTCCCCATCTCTCAGCTGGAGGGAACTGGTCCACCTCTCCAACTTCACAGTACTGCCTCTCGCCCAGCAGGAACATCAGCTTGTAGCGCAAACGCACCTTCTCCTGGAACGCAGAGGACAACAGTCATACTTCCAGACTTCCCAACAACAATGTTCCACCAGCTTCACTTTAAGGGTTACACAGACAGCGTTTATCGGGTATTTAGTAGGAAATGGCCCAATATGGTCCATGAATTGGTGCCATCGGGCCAATTTTAATCATGATCCAGCTTGTCCTCATTAAACCTTTGAAGGGACATTATTCCCAGCCTTGGAGGCAGTGAGGATCTTCTCAGAAGGTGAAGAAGAGTCTGCAATGTGGAGTCTGGCAGCATATTCTATAGTCTGTGGTTTCAGTTTATTTTTGGCCATTAATCTAATAAGAGTGTGTGGGGGTGTGTGTGTGTGTGTGTGTGTGTGTGTGTGTGTGTGTGTGTGTGTGAATGAATGAAGCTCACCTTGAATGGGTTAGCCAGCAGCATGACCTGTGTGATGGACGAAGGGGGCAGGATGGGGTTAAAGGGCGCAAGCTCGGCTCCTGACGGAGACTGAAGCTTCACTTTCATAGTCTGAGAAAGAGAGAGAGAGAAATAATAAAACACAGAAGTACAGCAGTGTGTGTGTGTGTGTGTGTGTGTGTGTGTGTGTGTGTGTGTGTGTGTGTGTGTGTGTTTGTGTGTGTCTATGTGTGTGTTACCTTTGGGACGGCTGCCTGCAGCACTATGTTCTGCACGGGTAACGGTGCCGTGTTGAGCATGGACACCACAATGACCAAAACATCAGGTCTGCCGGGGGGACAGTCAGTGGCGAAGTGCAGCAGGACCCGAACTCCATCTTTATCATAGGCTGTTACTGGCAAAGCCTTACCTGGGTAGGACACGTGGACAAAAGGACAAAAGTATTGGGACACCTGCTCATTGTTTGTTGTGAAATCAAGGGTATTTAAAAGCTTTTCCTGCTGTTAGTATAACTTAACCTGTGTGTGTGTGTGTGTGTGTGTGTGTGTGTGTGTGTGTGTGTGTGTGTGTGTGTGTGTGAGAGAGAGAGACAAAGAGAGTGTGTGTGTACACTCACTGGGCCTGATCGAGTCCAGTGGGACGTAGACATTGGACAACGATGGCTCCGGGCCCCGAACGGGGCTCCCCTGCAGGGAGTGCAGGGGTGAGAGGGGCGGGCGGAACAGAGGACTGCCCGGCGCAGAGTGACCCAGCTGGGCCTGGGTGCGGGACAGGGCGGGGGAGCCAGGCACTGGAGCGCTGATGAACGGGTTAGAGGAGGAGAGCGGGGCGGGCATAGAGCCAACAGCAGCAGCGCCAGGCAAACCAAACGTACCACCAGCAATTCCACTCTGGGTGGAGGCCCTGAACACAGACAGAGTTACATCACTGCACAAACCAGTCAGATACAGCAGTCCTCCAACGACGTGCTCGCAGTCGAGTGCACTCACCCCTTCACCTCTCCGAACTGCATTATGGAGAGCTCCTGCAGGCCCTGACCAGCTGCTGAAGGCTGTGTGGAGTGCGCCGAGGGGTGCGTCGGAGGAAACGCAGCCGTTGGTGCTGCTCCACCACCAAACAGGTCGAGTCCAGGATCAGGCGCCTGACATCGAGACAACAATCCTCTACTGTAAAGAGTTCATATAAATATACACCAAACAGGCATAACATTAAAACCACCAGCGTCAGGTGGGCCTCCTTGATCCTCGGTTGTCTTTCCTACTTTTGGCAGGTACTGACTACTGCATACCAGTAACAACCCACAAAACCTGCCTGATGTTTTGGAGATGTTGTGAGCCAGTCATCTAGAACATCACAGGTTGGTTCTTGTCAAAGATGTTATAACCAGATAACTGATGTTTAGTTTGACAGTCAATAATTTTAATGTGATGTTTAATCAGCAGGTTACCGTCACCCGTCAACACCTCGAATATGGAGACTGATATGTCTTTAGAGGAACATGTGGGTGTTTTGAGGTGCATGGAGATTTTGGGTCCAGTACCTGTAATGATGTCCACTGATTTGATAATTCGTCGAGTTTTGGTCTGCTCTGCGCTGCAGGAGGATCATTTAACCCTGCCGAGCAACAATAACCCATTAAACCACACACACACACACACACAATATTGTGACCACTTCCTTATTTCTACACTCACTGTCCATTCTATCAGCTGCTCTTACCATAGAGGAGCCCTTTATAATTCTAAAATTACAAACTGTCCTCCGTCCAGCAGTGACGCTGAGGGGTTTAAACACTCCAGCAGCACTGCTGTGTCTGATCCACTCGTACCAGCACAACACACACTAACACACCACCATGTCAGTGTGACTGCAGTGCTGAGAATGACCCACCACCCACATAATATCTGCTCTGTGGTGGTCCTGTGGGGTCCTGATCATTGAAGATCAGGGTGAAAGGAGGAGAATAAAGTCTGCAGAGAAAGAGATGAACGACAGTCTGGAATTATAGAACCACAAAGAGCTCCTGTGTGATCAGAGGAGCTGATAGGATGGACAGTGAGAGGAGAAAGGAGTTCCCACATTGGTGTAAACGTATAAAAAATCAAATCTACCTAGAGACAGAAGCTCGTCATCAAGCAGAGACAGAGCAGATGATGGTTCAGAGCCTTTGTGATTGGGGCTGCTGGTTTGACTGGAATGGCCAGCCAATCTGCGAGGAGGTGGTGGGAGAACAGGGATGTTGGAGCTGATTGGATTAGTGGGGACTGGAGGGGGCGGAGCAGTTTGAGGAGGAGGAGAGGGTTCATCCAGGCCAGCCAGGTCAATCAATGTGCCTGTTGTTTCACATCCTGAAAGAGCGAGAGACAGAGACAGAGAGAGAGAGAGAAAGAGAGAGAGAGAGAGAGAGAGAGAGAGAGACACTGCCTTTTCTCTGGAGGCCTGAAAGTCAAAGTTATGGTCCCACTCAAATCATAGACCCCCTCAGTCTGCGTTTTTGTGTGTGTGTGTGTGTGTGTGTGTGTGTGTGTGTGTGTGTGTGTGTGTGTGTGTGTTTTCACCTTCCCCGGGTGTGGGTTTGTGGTCCTCAGCGTCTGTTCCATCGCTCTCACCCTGCACAACCTTCTTATACAAGCCGACAACTCTGGCCAGGTCATCGTTCGCCTGCAGGATGTCACCTACAACACAGACCAGCTCAGCTCACTCGCTGCACAGCTGTGGGATTTGTTGAAACCGAGCAGTTTACAGGCTGTGGTGTGGAACGGTTCTACAGTTCTAGTGTTCCCCACTGCGTCAGGGCCAGGCAATATACCGTAAACATCCATACATCTGGTCTAAAGTGTTTGTGGAGACACACCAGGGCCACACACTCATTCGTTTTGGCAGATACAGGAAATGTCCCCAGATCTCCCAGCCTTAGCTAAAAGTGACAAACTGGAAACCCATCAGTTATAGAAAAGTTGTCCAAAGCAGGGACAGTAACAATCCTCAGATGTGTTACCTAAATTAGTGTCGTTGTCCTCTGTTTCCGTGGCCAGTTTGAAAGCTGTGCGTCTCAGTTTATCACAGCGGTCATACAGCTCCTGCACTCAGAAACAAGACATTCAAGAATTCAAGACTGAAGATCATGGTCATGATCACTAACAACTCCATACTGTCCCATTTATTTTATATCCCAGCAGAAACCTGAATCATCAAACTGAAGGTTCACTGATTAGATTGTGTGAAACAGTGTGAAACTACCACCACCACGTTTGGAAGATGTACATTTACCTGTCTGTCTCTCACGGTGAGCTGTTGATCTGCAGTCACTAAGAGGGACATTTCAATTCTACAAGCCCTGTTACTTTGAGCCCCACTCTTCATTATTGGCTTGAAGCTTATATTTTCACACAGCTGATTGGACAAACACACTAATCCTCCACCTCACCTTAATGAGCTCCCGGTCCGAGTCCGAAGACCTGTCCTTGTCGTAGTGACTGAGCATTTCTCCCAGCAGCTTCACATTGTTGTTAACTTCCTCTAGAGTGTGCATGCGCTTGGTCAGTTTCTGCACTCGGGCGTCATCCTGCCGAAAGAAAACAGCCAATCACAGGCCTGGTCTGGCAAACCTGCAGGTGTGAACCTGTCGATTAAATAGTGTAATGTGCCTCAACGGTCAGCGGTCACTCATAAACAATAACTTCAAAAGGTTCTCTGAGCAAGAACCGCGTCAGTGAAGAACTATGGAGGCCCAAAATGACATCCTGCATATATGAAAATAAGTTATGGCTACAAAACAAACAACTTTGTCTGTCTTTGTGTGTGTGTGTGTGTGTGTGTGTGTGTGTGAGCACTCACCTCCTTCACCATGTTCTTGATGAGTCTGTTGGCCTCCTGCAAATCCTCTGGGTTCTTGCTCCGCAATAGCTCAGCTAACAGCTACACACACACACACACACACACACACACACTTTATTAGTGATCTCATACACTGATCTGATACACTCCCCATTTACTCACCACAACACATTCTTACACAGCAATCAGCCAGATCATTAAAACCACCTACGTAATACACTGTAGGTTTCTCCAAAACAGCTCTGGCCTGTCAAGGCATGGACTCCACAAGACCTCTGAATGTGTCCTGTGGTATCCGACACCAAGACGTTGAGGCAGATCCTTCAAGTCTTCAATTATGAGGTGGGACCTCCAAGAGCATCAGCTCACCTGGGACACCCACGACACCGGTGTTCACTTCAGCAGGAAGTGGTTTTAATGTTATGGCTGATGTGGAGTGTATTTACATGTGCAGCGTCAGAGCCACACAGTACGGTTCTAAATTCGTCATAGTACCAAGTTCACAAATCAGATGAACACACCTTGCCCATGTCCTCGTTGTCGAAGACGGGGTTTTTGGGGCGTGTCGGTGGAGACGGGATCAGAGTTTTATCAGCAGTCAGCTCAGGGTCTGACGAGATGAGTCCTGTAAGCAGAATTAACAGTGTTGATTTGAATACCTTCATAAAGGCTGTATAACCATGTTATAACAAGCTGTGTGTGTGTGTGTGTGTGTGTGTGTGTGTGTGTGTGTGTGTGTGTGTGTGTATTTGACACAATACTCACCTTGTCTCCTCAGTGTTTGGTAGGCGTCACTTATTTTGGCCTCATTAGGAAAAGCTACAGTCCAGCTGTACAACATCTCAATGATCTTCATCTTCACCCTCTCTGGAACACTGTCTCCCATGTACTGAGAGAGACAGACATGAGTGCAAGAGAGACAAAGAGAGAGACACAGAGAGAGGAGTGAATTAAACTGGTGTGCCGTGTGAAGTCTAAGGCTATAAACGAGGACGTTTTTCTTACCTTGGGTGAAACGACTTTGATCAGCTCGTTTAAAAACCTGTATTTGGCCACTTCATTATGAAACCTTCTACCACAGTTCTTCATGCAGGCTTCCAGCACCTGCAAAAAATAGGGAATATCACTAATACTGCCGACAGAGCGGCTGGGAGCCGAGGAACAGTGTGTGTGTGTGTGTGTGTGTTTACAAATGCTCCGTTCCACTCACAGTTAATGCTTGCATTGCCTCCCATTCCTGAGGCGAATGGATTTTGTGAACGAGCAGTCGGACGGCGATCTGTGGACTTCAAACAAACAAACAAACAAACAAACAGTTTTCTTCATGAAAGAAACCGAACAGCTTCTACTAATAACGTCCACTTCGAAAGAAAGGCCTGAACGTGTGTGACAGACATGCAGACAGCGGTTCCACAGTGCGTTATAGACGCTCACCCTTCCAGCTCCTTATTGATCTGATCACAGAACCCAATGATGTACTCCCAGTCTTCCTGCCGGTTGGTGGGATGGGTGGCTTTGTCTGAGGAGGACAGCTGTGTTACAACCTCATTACAGTCGGACAAGTTCTCCTCTGTTAACCATCACTGCAGTACAGTCTGACTAATGATTTCAAAAACTGGGATCTGATCCACGTCAGGCGTTCTCATTAATACACTCACTCATCAGTAATCCACTCTTTCAGACACACCCACTCACTCCTGATCACACCAACCATCCCAGAGTCATTCCCTCATTAACACACCCACCGACTCACTCTCTCACCCATTAACCTAGTCATCCATTTATCCACTAACTACACTCTACACACTCACCCACTCACTCACTCACTCACTCAGCCCCTCACAAACATCACCCATTCACTAATTTGGTCACATGGCATCTAACTCACAAATAAGTCCATCCATCCATCCATCCCTCCATCCATCCCTCCATTTCATCACATAGAGTGGAACTCAGATCAGCTGGTTGTCAGTGTGGATCAGCACATATTCATACACACACACACTGACTATATACACACAAACACTGACTATACACACTACTCTCTCTCTCACTCTCTCTCTCTCTCTCTCTCTCTCTCTCTCTCTCAGCCCCTCCTGCCCTTCAGACTCTGAGTCCTCAGCACTGCTGTCACACACCTCACTCCTGCCTCTCTGCCTCCCCTCTCTCTCCTCTGCCTCTCTTCCCTCCCTCTCTCCCTCTCTCCCTCTCTCTACTGCCTCTCTGCCTCTCTGAGTCAGGAAGGTGGGCGCTTCGGTTCCACTTACTGAGCCATGATTCCAGAGACTCCCCTTCCTGGTACGCCATTCTGCTTCATCGCGAGATCAGCGGCTTAAACGAGACTTCAGGCGGCCGTCCTCACACAGGCCCCGCCCCCTATGCTCTGATTGGTTGGGCCTTTTCAGCCGGTTTGTTGGAACATTCAGTTTCTGCAAATATCTGTTATTTCTGCTCCTGTAAATGATAACACCACATAAATCCACATTATTATTATTATTATTATTATTATTAATAATAATAATAATAATAATATAATAATAATAAAATAATTATAATATAATAATAACAATAATAATATAAAAAACAATATAATAATAATAGTCAAAATAATAATAATAATAATAATAATAACAATATAATAATAATAATAATAATAATAAGTTTTAATTGCTTTTAAAATCTGTTTGAGAAGATAAAAACTGGTTAAACATTGTACTCATGACAGTAATCTGGGGGTCTCAGGATTCAGCAGCTGTGACAGCTGCAGTCAATTATATCTGGGAATAAATGGCACCATTTACTGCAAAATAATGATATTAAACCGTCTTATTTAACATCATCATCATTATTATTATTATTATTATTATTATTATTATTATTATTATTATTATTATTATTATATTTTTTTAATTGACAGATGGACCATCCTCCTGCACTTCTATGACTCTGACTGTAATTATCCATATCAGGCAATAGGGGGCAGTATATGCCTAAAGAATGCTTTACAGGCCACTGCTAGCATCACCTTTTCAGTCTCTCTCTCTCTCTCTCTCTCTCGCTCTCTCTGTCTCTGTGTGTGTGTGTGTGTGTGTGTGTGTGTGTGTGTGTGTGTGTGTGTGTGTGTGTGTGTGTGTGTTGTATTTGGTTTCTCAAACATCACATTGTGGTTCTGAAGGTTCTCGTCTGAAACAGGCTGTCAGTGTGGAACCTAATCAGAACCAGTTGTGAGTGGACGTGTCCCATTTTGTTTAAAGAACAGGGATCTATCAAAGTTTGATCTTCACCACACGTTTTAAACACTGCATTCCAGCATAATAAACATGCCATCTGTGAAACATTATGTAGTATCATGGTTTGGGCCTGTTTTGCTGCATTCAGGCAAGGACACTAGCCATAATTGAACAATGAATTCTGAATTATATCAGCAAATTCTAAAGCAAACTGTTAGGATATCTGTCCATGTAGGTCATGCAGCAAGACAATGACCTTAAGTACACAAGTCGCTTTACCAAAGAATGTTTAAGAAGGATAAAGTAAAAGTCCTGACCTTAATCCAGTAGAAATGTTGTGGAAGGACCTGACGCAGCAGTTCATGGGAGGAAACCCACCAACATGGCAAAGCTGAAGCTGTTTTGTTTTACGGAGGAACGGACTCAGATGAGTTGATTTGGTTCCTTTTCTACGTTTGTGACGTGAAAATCTGATGAGGTTTTAGTTCAAATTTTTGCAGACAAAATTTTAAAGGGTTCACAAACTTTCAAGCACTTTTCACTTTGCTGGTGATGACGCAGTGATCTAGCAGCATGATGTACATAACGCTTTATATAAAGAGTAAAGTGTTCTGATAAGACCTATATGAGGGACATTTATGATACCTGACACCTAAATAAGTGTATGATTTCTTGTTTCTTATTCTGAAGCCTTTATGACAATGAACACTGACTCAATTCAGCTCAAATTCACTCCTTTAAATCCCAGTTTAAAGACCAAAGGAGCTTCCAGTGCATGTTTACTGGTCTGTCCACATGTACATGCTGAACCTGCATACAGACTCAGACTGATCAGAGAGAGGGGGCGGGGCTGATGACCAACCTGCATACAGACTGACTGATCAGAGAGAGGGGGCGGGGCTGATGATCAACCTGCATACAGACTCTGACTGATCAGAGAGAGGGGGCGGGGCTGATGATCAACCTGCATACAGACTCTAATCAGAGTTAGAATACGTGATTGGTCGAACCCGTGGATTAAATATATTCATTACTAAATGCCAGGAACAAAGCAAAGGCCTCTGCTAAAAAAAGTGGAAATAAACGTACCTCACAGAATCAGAAAAGCCAAATCAGAATTTTACCTGGATTTTCCAAAACTCAAAGTCATTTTCATTATTTATGTATGTATCAGTATTTTCCCTTCTCGGGGCTTTTATTATGAAATTTGTTCAGAAATGTTCAGATTCTGAAAAGTATGTGAGCAAAAAAGAGAGCAAACAGACCCTCCCTTCTTATTTTCCTTTATAACCCAAAATCTAAAGTCATTAATGTCTTCAGCCCCGCCCCCTCTCTCTGATTAGAGTCTGTATGCATGTTGAACATCAGCCCCGCCCCCTCTCTCTTATTAGAGTCTGTATGCAGGTTGATCATCAGCCCCGCCCCCTCTCTCTGATTAGAGTCTGTATGCAGGTTGAACATCAGCCCCGCCCCCTCTCTCTGATTAGAGTCTGTATGCAGGTTGAACATCAGCCCCCGCCCCTCTCTCTGGTCAGGGATTTCAGAGGTATGATGATGAATGTCACTGATATTTCATACAAATATCTCAATTTTGTTAATATTTCCATCTCAAATGAAGACATATTTGACTGTCTCCTATGTCAAACTCCAAAACCATCCCACAAAATTGTCTCTGAGCTGAGACCGTGTGGTTTGGTGGGTGTGGTACCGTGGTGACAGTTTTGATGAGTTGCATTACCAGTTTGTAATTGTGGAGAAGATGTTTAACCTACATTCACAGTCACGTAAAGATACCACAACCTCAAAAACAACCTTCCAGAGCAGGACTGAGACACCTAATTAACACATTACTACACGAGAACAGGGTGTGCTTTAAGACCCCCAGGGCGAGCCGCTGTGGCTTTCAGCTATTGTAAAGGAGATAAGAAACAGCCATCAGATCTGTCAAGAACAGAGGCAGAAGGCTTTTGTGTGTCAGCGGATTGGCACACACACAGTCCAGCGTTCAGTCGTGTGTTATAAGCCTGGTGGCTATAAGCCAGTTACGCTCTTATGGACTGGTCTGAGCACAGAAAAAATTAAAGCGGAAGTTTAAACTCAATTAAAGACCTCTGTTGAAATGGTATGATCATATTTAGTGTGTGTGTGAGTGTGTGTGTGTGTGTGGATGTAGGGCCCCCATTTTTCTTTGCAGAGGCCCCCGACCATGCCAGGCCACAGGTACGCAGGTCTACCTTTCCCTGCTCTTGGACGTCCCTGCCCGTTGCAGCATGTTCCTTAGTGGGGCATTAGAGAACACTGTGGAGTGACCAACCTATTACAGATCTGCACATTTGTGTGTGTGTGTGTGTGTGTGTGTGTGTGTGTGTGTGTGTGTGTGTGTGTGTGTGTGTGTGTGTGTGAATATGTCAGCTGATGTTTTGGGAAGGCCCTTTGAAGCTTTGTGTCAGTTAAAAGCTCACATAATGAAATGAAACATTAACGCCTTCCCGAAAGGCAGAATTCATGATCCTTTAATAACTGCTTTATTAAACCTGTATAACGTTTAGAAAGTCTTATTCCGACAAACCCTCATAGCATGACGCTCCCTGTACTGGGAGGGAGAGGGTTAATAAGGGCTTCTTCTGAGTCACATCAGCCCTTTTTAATGAGGAGACCCGTCACTGGCTGAAATATTAATGGCATAAACGTGGCAACAGTTATGGATAAAGTTCCATCCTTCAACAAAACAGCCAATCAACTTGCTAGTTGGCTCTAATAGCGAACCCCCCCTCGATGTGGATTTGCATGTGCAGTAAGTAACCAGAACCAAAAATGCATTTGTTTGGATATTAATAAGAAAAATGGTTAAAACTATTCAGATTTTATAAGTGATTTTTAATATGTTTTTGATATGTGTTTCTTTTCTCTCTCCATCAAAGTCTCCGATACATAAAAGTGACCAAAGCAGATCCAGATGTGTTACCTGTGTGAATCTGGATCACGTTCACATGTTTCGTTCTGATTTAGATTCTAACATTTGCATTCTGTTGAATTTAGAGTTACTTAGGAATTCTAATTTGGATTTAATTTTAGGTTTTAATTCAGTTTCATTTTAGACTCTAACTCTGGTTTGGATTTTGATTCAGATTTAATTTTTAATTTTAATTTCACTCCAATTTGGAGTTTGTTTCTGTTTTACATTCTAATTCTAATTTTGATTCTAACTCCAAATTGAGTGAATTCCCCAGTTAAATTGATTTGCATTAAATTCAGATAGAAATTCAGAATGAGAATTAGACCTCATTGTTGTTATGTGAATTCAGATTCTGTTATGGACGATAACTGTGATGTAGATTCACATTTGAATCCTGATTATCCTTTCTGTTCTTGATTTGGACTGTGGTTCTCCGCTATCCAGCAGTTTCAGAAGTACTGCAGAACCGTATGACTGTTCTTATCGACTGGGTTTAATCAAACTGCAGGGAGAGACGTACGTCTTTAAAGGTGTGGTTTGAGTCTAAGGTGGTGGAGTTTTGACCCCCTGTGTGCAGAAACTCCCAGAGGCATTTGTTTAAACACTGTTGGGACTTTAATGCTGTTGTGTTACTTCCTCTGACTGTTAAACCACACACACACACACACACACACACACACACACACATTATGGCACAGAGAATTATAGTACAGGAGTGTTACACAACATATGCTGAGTAAGAATGAAATTTGCAGTTGGCTGATAAAAGAGGCAGAGTTTAAAGTGGAAGGGACGGGGGGCTGTCTCTTGGTGTGGGGGGGGACTGGGAAAGTGGTGTGTGTGTGAAATGTGATAGGATAGCTGTGGAGAGAGAGGGAGAATAAAAGGAAAGGGAGGGGGAGGGCATTATTCATTCAGCACATGCTGCTTTCTGAGTGATTCAGTCACTCAGCAGAAAGACTGAAAAAGAAAAGAGAAGGACAGACAGGCAGGCAGTAAAGCTTTGAGAGGTTTTGTGGAGTTTTGTGTGTGTGTGTGTGTGTGTGTGTAAGTCAGCATATCCCAGCCAGGCAGATGGAGGGAAACGGAGAAGTGCAGGAACAGATGGAGAGACCAGAGATGCTCACAGAAGGAGAACAAGCCACCATCCAGAACACCTGGACGAAGGTGTATCAGAACAAAGAAGCTGCAGGAGTCGCTGTGCTTATGAGGTACTCCCGTCCTCTGCCCCCCCCCCCCCCCCCCCCCCCCCCCCCCCCCGAGGCTGAGGTGGCATCTGATCCCAATTCTGATTCGATTAACATGATTCATTTGAATTTCAATGTAAATGTAATTTCAAATGTAAAATTAGTCTCTTGGTTATTATTCGGCTTGAATATCCGTTCAGATGTTTTGAGGACTTTCATCATTTCAATTCCAACTCCAGTCTGGATGAATATTAAAATTTGCATTTCAATTTTGATTTGCAAAAAAACACTGAATTTTAATGCATTATCAATTCTGAATTAGATTCTAATTTTGGTCTGGATTTGGATTAATACCATAATTTGCAATTAAATGACTAATAAGGTTCTAATGTTAAATTCTGCTGATTTAAATTCTAATTTGGATTCTAACAGTTTATTTATAATCTATGATTATAAATAAATTCTAATTCAATTTGGATTTGAATTCTTATTTAGTTTCCAGTTCTGTTTAGATCAGTTATCTTTTGGATTCTACTGCAGTCTATTACTTACTTAAAGTTCTAATGTTGATTAAAATTCTGTTTGATTATGAATTGTGATTCATGAAGTTTTGATTCCACACCAGTGGGTCCAGTGGAGCCTTATTATCGTGGTTGTAGTGCATAATCTCCACATGGAAAGCGATTGGTCTGCAGTGAGGTAATGGTGTAGTGGGATTACTTCAGTGAAACACTGAGGAGATGTGTGTGTGTGGGGCGGGGGGGACACCATTGTGAAGAGCTTGTGATGTAAAGGGTGATTAGAGTGTGAGAGAAGAGGGTGGGATCTATGTGGGACCCCCAATGATGATTAGGATCTATACACACACACACACACACACACACACACACACACACACACACACACACACACACACACACACACACACACACACACACACAGATCTCCACTTTCTTTGCTCTTCTTGTTTTCTGTCCTCAGAAACTAGGCCTACAGTTGCCCAGTAGGGGGCTGTTGACCAGTATAGCTCTATAAAAGGATGGTCACCCCACAGAGTTCTCTATTGCCCCTCGACTGCGCGCTCAGACGGTCAGAAACGTGCTGCTACAGGCAGGGGTGTCCAAGGGCAGGAAAAGTTAGACCTGCGAACCCATGGCACAGCATGTTTGGGGGCCTCAACGGTCAGATCACTGAGGAAACAGACACCCCCCTGACTCAGTCGCCCCCAAACTGACAGAAAGGTTGGTCTTGCCTCAGACTGAAACACAGGTGGGCTCATAAAACAGGACTGGCTCTGCTGTTCCTGGCTTGTTTACAGCACCATGACCACCCACAGGGGCCAGATGTAGGGCCATTATAAGTGTTAATTGGTGCCTGAGTCCAGTGTTCCCGCCTCTCGCTCACTCTTCAGCTCGGTGATGGAATCTGAGGCAGAACTCTGTTTTCAGTAGTGAAAATACTTGCTCAGAGATTAGATTACATTCAAATTTCCTCCTTATGAAGGTTTCCTCATACTTATGCCCCTGAGATGAACTCTACAGACCACGTGATGAAGGACAGAGACTGCGTTTTCATTCTGTGCCTGAGAGAATGTGTATATTTGATATGAGTGTGTGTAAGAGTGTGTGTTTCTGGCCTTTGGAGATAACATTCTGATCATCTATCCACTGAAAAGAAGCAGGTATTTATGAACTGCATGCAGGTGCCCTCATTGCTGACACAGATGTACAAATGCACACACACACAACTTGCCTAGTCACAGATAAACAAACATGAAACTAATTGCACCATCACTAAAGACAGGTGTGGACTAGAGGGGTATGTAGCCCCCCGGTATAAAGCCCCCCGGCATTGAGCTGTGGAGCAGTAGAACTGTGTTCTCTGGAATGATGGAGCTCCATCCAGTACTTTTGGGATGAGGAATTACACAACATTCCCGTGTGTGTGTGTTTGTGTGTGTGTCCATCCTGAGTGTTTCATCATGAGTGTGAAGGGCTTGACCATTGACGGTGTCCTGATGGTCAACATGTTTGTTTGCCCAGGAAGCACTCTATCTTCATCTTAAGTAGGTCAGACACTTTCATTTTGTGTGTGTGTGTGTGTGTGTGTGTGTGTGTGTGTGTGTGTGTGTGTGTGTGTGTGTGTGTGTGTGTGTGTGTGTGTTCCATTGTGGTGCTGTCTAATTGAATAGTTTCGTTATTTATATATTCTACAAACAGAAGAACGAAAATGTGGACGAACCAGTGAATGAAGTTCATGCCTTCCTTTATTTCACTTCCACTGAAAACATCCACACACAGAAATACATACACCGTAAAGACAAAAGTATTGGGACACCTGCTACAACGCCTGACACTTCCAGTCTTAAAGGCTTCAGAGCAGAACCAACTCATACCAAAAGCTTATATCAGCATCTGAGCTGCTCAGTCCTCTGTTCTGGAGGGAAGCTCTGTTTGCTTTTCTCTGTAATAGCTTCTTGATCAGCTCCACATCCTTTCTCACAGTGGAAAGATGGACATGAACATATGGAGCTTTGTTTTCTTCTCTCACTCCTAAAGATGAAAGCCTGGGGTGCTGTTTATCTGATGAGGGCACTGCCGGTGGTCTATGAGTAGTAAGACTGCCTGGTCTTATATCTTTGAGTCACTGTTTGAACACCAGTTTTGGAAATGTTCTCCTTATTTATCCAAGTGGATTAGCTTCTATCTAATCTTCTCAGAAATAGCTCCCGAACTTCTGAAGTAGTGTAGATGTCAGTGGATCATTTTCGCCATAAATCCTGCAGTGCAGTGTTGGAACAGGGTTGATACAGTTACATTAGGTGGATTCTCCAGTGCAGACCTCAGAGCTGTAACAGCTGTAACAACAGAATTCCAACATCAATGGTGGCTCACCACGTAAAGTCCTTTATAGCATAGTTTTAATCTTGGGAACTTCATCCATCCAAGAGTTAAATCTTGGGTTTCACCAACAACCCATGACCATTGCAACCATTAAAAACAGCTAGAACCTCAAACTTCAAAAAGCAGTTTAGTACAGATTAGCGCTCATATATCAAGTCCAGATTTTACTCTTTTATAAACTATACTCCTTGAAAAAGAAACGGAACACACTCGGTGTGTGTATGTGTAAACCAGGTGGACTCCACTCCAGCCCTGGAGGGATAATCGCAATCAAAGTTTGGTAGAAGGTGTCTGGCTGTTAAAAGCAGGACACATAATGGGCACCATGACACCAAACATCTCCATATGGATTGTAGAGGTGTGTCTGGAAGTCATTACTCTCTCACTAAGAGGTACACTACCCAAAAGTAGTGCCAAGATCCGTTTTATAGGGCAGCTGGGAGCAATTTTACGCCATGTGCCATTTATTGTGTGTGTATTTCTCTCTGAGACACAACTACACACCGACTTTTGCACACACAACTCTATCCACTGTAGATACGACGAGGTTCATAGACCTAAACATAGCATTTATTTCTCTACTTTGACGTATTCAGTTCTATAAATCTCCTGGGTGAGGTTTTAAATTATACCTCTTCACCTCTGCTAAATTAGATTTCTTCCTAGAGGAAGATCTCATCATGTTCCTTTGATCAGGAGGCAACCCCCTCTGGTAGCTGCTGTAGAGTTAAAGACTGTAGGATCTTAATGCAGCTTATGCTGAAGCCTTTCATGAGTGGTCAGTTTCGGACCACAGGAACCCTCTCGGATGGATTTGTCTGGACTGTGGTCCACCGATGTGTGTAAGAACCTCAGTAACATCATTGTGCGTGACACACTCGTACCAGCACCAAACATGCACACTACCAAAACACTCGGGTACAAGTGGATGAAGGTATTGGGACACCTGCTCATCACTGAAACACTGCTGTGAGAATTTGATTGCGACAAGAGTGTTAGTCTCCAAATCATCCAAAAACGTATGGAGTGCTATCATTCAAGAGGACACAGTTCCAGTGCTCCACAGCTCACTGTGGATGGGCTTTAGATCCTCCGTGGCATGGTGCCCATAGGTTCATAGAGTCGTATTCTATTGGCAGTACTCTAGATGCAACTTAAAGTGGCTGGGCACATTCGTTAGAAGAGGTGTCCACAAACTTTTGGACATAGAGTGTATGTTACCACAAAAACTCAAGTGTGGCAGATCATGTGCAGCTGACATTCCAACGAAAACTCGGAGTAACACTGTGAGGAATGATTCCCATCAAGTCAGAGCGTCTGTGTGCAGACGCCAGTGGAAATAAATCCTGCCTTTAGTGCTCAGCGCACTTGGACAGTGGAAGTCACGCATGCACGTCTGTGCAGAAGTTGGATGGAAAGCTGAAACAGATGTGGCCTCATGTGGAGCTGATTCACACCCATGCCGTGCTAGTAAGCATAATTATTTGGACTGGGATCTAAGTCCCATTTGGGGCATTCGTTCTCTATATAGTACCGAACAGGGGTTATTTGACTCAATAATAGTGGAACCCTTTTCGGTGCTGTGAAGAACCATTTTCTTTTTTGAGGTTTAGGCTGAGATTAGAGCCAGGGTTAGGTTTTAGGATTGATTCAAGGTTTATGTTGAGGTTAGGATCAATTGATGAAAACACTTGGGTTTGAGTTTCAGGGTTAATTCAAGGTTAGATTATGGTTGGGGTTTAGGTTAGGTTTTAGGGGTGATTTGAGGTTTAGGTTGAGATTAGAATTAGGCTTAATTTTTAGGATTTATTCAATGTTTAGGTAAAGCTTAAATTTTAGGATTAATTCAAGGTTTAGGTTGAGGTTAAGATTAAGTTTTAGGACTGATTGAAGGTTTAGGTGGTAATGATCTAGGATTAATTCAGTGTTAAGCTTAAGGTTGAGGTTAAGCTTAAGTTTTAGGACTGATTCAAGGTTTAGGATGAGGTTAAGATTACATTTTAGGACTGATTCAAGGTTTAGGATGAGATTAAGATTAAGTTTTAGGAGTGTTTCAAGGTTTAGGATGAGGTTAAGATTAAGTTTTAGGACTGATTCAAGGTTTAGTATGAGGTTACGTTTAAGTTTTAGGACTGATTCAAGGTTTAGGATGAGGTTAAGTTTAAGTTTTAGGACTGATTCAAGGTTTAGGATGAGATTAAGATTACATTTTAGGACTGATTCAAGGTTTAGGATGAGATTAAGTTTAAGTTTTAGGACTGATTCAAGGATTAGGATGAGATTAAGATTACATTTTAGGACTGATTCAAGGTTTAGAATGAGATTAAGTTTAAGTTTTAGGACTGATTCAAGGTTTAGGATGAGATTAAGTTTAAGTTTTAGGACTGATTCAAGGTTTAGGATGAGATTAAGATTACATTTTAGGACTGATTCAAGGTTTAGGATGAGATTAAGATTACATTTTAGGACTGATTCAAGGTTTAGGATGAGGTTGAGTTTAAGTTTTAGTACTGATTGAAGGTTTAGGTGGTTATGTTCTAGGATTGAGTCAGTGTTAAGTTTAAGTTTGATGTTAAGTTTAAGTTTTAGGATTAAGTCAAGGTTTAGGTTGAGGTTAAGTTTAAGTTTTAGGACTGATTGAAGGTTTAGGTTGAGGTCAGGTTTTAAGATTCATTCGATGTTATGGTTAAAGTTGGGGTTGTGTTTTAGGATTCAGTTTAAGATCAGGATTGATTTGAGGTTACAGTTAAGATTAGGGTCAGGGTTAGGTGAAGGGCTAGATTCCATAAAGAACTGTTTAAATTAAAATACAGTTCAGTTACATTTCATATGTGTTTAATGAAATGTTAGTTGAATGTTAGCTGAGCATCTTTGAGGCATCAATAATGCCTCCTCATACAAAGGTATCTTGGATTCCCCTCATCATAGAAAGGCCACAGGAAGACAGGGAGTGAAGATGAAAGAGAAAAGGAGGATGAAAGTGAAAGAGAGACAGAAACAGTTGTCCTACGTCCACCACCACCAAAGCGTGTTTGACCCCTCGTTTGGTTCATAATGCAGGACACTGAAACCCCTCTTTGAGCCATTGTAGCACCATTCAATTCACAGCACAGGAAGGAGCTGTCAATTCAATTCTCCATGCGTCCAATTAAGGTGTGTGTGCTCGCTGTGTGCTTTCATCTCCGGAGACATCCATGATGAAAGATCCATGTTCTGGCCTTCATCCTAACCTGCAGTTGCACAATGTGCTTTTTGAATGGCCAGAATAGTTTCTGGTTGTGGCATGAAGCCAAACTGGGAGGGCTTTCTTACGTTTGAGTAAATATTACAAAGGTCAGTATTCTGAGCTCTGGAGTGAATAGATCTTATCAAACAATAGACACACAAGAGAACGTCTAGAGCTTATTTGGATGCCTTTGTTCTTGACTCTCATTTGGTCTTCTTTGGTCTTTAGTCAGTTTTGGTCTCATTTTGACCACTTTGGTCTTGACTCAGTCTAGCTCACATTTGGACTTCTTCAGTCTCATTTGGACCTCATTGGTCTTGACTCAGTCTCGTTCTCATTTGGACCTCTTTGGTCTTGACTCAGTCTAGCTCACATTTGGACTTCTTCAGTCTCATTTGGATTTCTTCAATCAAGCTCTCATTTGAAGGTCTTTGGACCTGATTCATTCAAGCTCTTATTTGGATTTGGTCCTGGTTCACTCTACCTCTCATTTGGATTTCTTTGGTCTTGACTCATCACTTGTTTGAACACTAGGTCTTTAGCATGGAAGTACTCTGGTGCTGAAGTACTAGTGCTTGGTTTTGATAGTCTTGAACCCATTCCACACATTGTGAGTATTACACGGTAACATGAGTATTAAGCAGTATAAACAGGAAGGGGTCCAGTGAGAACTTGAGCTGGCCTGTAAGTAAAGGCTTGGTCTGAAAGTGAACTTGGTCTTGACTCAGTCTAGCTCTGATCTGGGCTTTGTACCGACTCAGTGTAGCTCTCGTTTGGAATCATTTCTTTTTGTTTATTCATTTGTTCAGGCTCTTTACAAGCTTCCCCTCATCAAAGCAGTTCTTCAGCCAATTCCGGGACATAGAGGACCCTGAGGAGATGCAGTCGAGCGTCCAGCTCAGGAAACACGCCCTGAGGGTGATGAGTGCCCTGAACACACTGGTGGAGAATGTTCACGATGGAGAGAAAACAGCTTCCGTGCTCAAAGTTGTGGCCAAATCACATGCAGTCAAGCACAACGTAGAGCCCTCATACTTCAAAGTAAGTGTAGGAGTTATTCCAGATGTGAGAATACCACTTTACACTACAATACCAATACTCCTCCTCTGATCTTAGATGAGAAAGTAAGCATGAACACCACAGGGAAGCTGGAACACCTTCTAGGCCTTCAGAGAAAGTCTAATGAACAGCTATATTTCCCTGGGCCATCTGGTTAGTAGATGCAAGCAAGCAAGCCGTGCAACTGATTAGGTCTCCAGGACGAAATGTCTCACCTGAGGCAGCAAACAATATCATAACTGGGAAATAAAGGGAAATTCAACCACATTTTCTGAGCTGCTGTGTTCAAATTTCAGAATTAAAGTACATCAAACTGCAAAACCAAATACATTAGCCTGATTCTACAGGCAACATAAAACAATATGAAACAATATATCAGTCACATGATGTCCTCCTGTCTTTTTTGTAGCTTCTGGCTGGAGTCATTCTGGAGGTGCTGGTGGAGGCCTTCCCAGAAACGTTTGGTGCAGAGGCCCAGGGGGCATGGTCTAAACTGATGGATGTGGTCTACTGGCATGTCAGGCAGGTGTACGCAGAGATCGGCTGGGCTCCTGTCAACAGTGCTGCCGAATGAGGGGAACAGGAGCGACAGTGGGAGAGAGAGAGAGAGAAATGCACACAATCTTCTTCAACTGCTTGATTTTACTGAGAAAACCTCAACTGTTCACAAAGCACGCTGAGACGGTGTGCTTCTGTACCTGTGTAGACATTTACACTCACCAAAGAACAGACCTATGTATGAGAGAGAGAGAGAGAGAGAGAGAGAGAGAGAGAGAGAGAGAGACAGAGAGAGAGAGAAAAAGAGAGAGAGAGAGCGAGAGAGAGAGAGAGAGAGAGGGAGAGAGGGAGAGAATACAATACCGTTAAAGTTTGGAATCAGTCTTATTCTTCATATTCCTTAATATGACTTTTTAAAACCAATGAGTTAAACAATGTGGATTTTAATAAATAAAAAACATCTCTAAGAACTGTGTAGTTACATATTAACTTTTACAACCTGAGGCCTCGAGAACAAAAACAGTAAAAGTCATATATCAGTAGGGACATTCACACATTCCAGATATTGTCACTGTCAGAAGATCCAAATTTGTCTTCATTCAAGATGTAAAAATGAACATGAATGATTTTTTTGTAATGCTCGTATTGAAAAGGATATTTATAATAATACATTCTTCAAAATACACGACAACAAATCCAATGAAAAAACAACCTGAATGTCCTGAATGTATCAGTATTATCCCCTCTCAGGACTTTAATTCTGAAATTTGAACACTGTGTGAGCAAAGAAAGAGAGCTCCTCCCTTCTCATTTTCATTTATAGTACATGATATCATCAGCCCCGCCCCCTCTCTGATCAGTCAGAGTCTGTATGCAGGTTGAGCATCAGCCCCGCCCCCTCTCTCTGATCAGTCAGAGTCTGTATGCAGGTTGAGCATCAGCCCCGCCCCCTCTCTCTGATCAGTCAGAGTCTGTATGCAGGTTGAGCATCAGCCCCGCCCCCTCTCTCAGGATTACAGTATAAATTTGCGAGCTGCACTACTGTAATGTATCTGTAACAGTCAATACAACATTATTTACATGTTACTGCATGATTGTTAATGTGTAACTACACAGTTATTAGGAATTATTACTTGCCACGTTATCAGCTTATATATAATCTAATGTTGTATTTTCATTTATGTGTCATATTAATGATATTAATGCAGTGACATATAACAGCATCAATTATATAAGGTTTATTTTTGTCCATTGACCTGCAACCAAATGGATTTGATAGTGTTGAAACCACTGATTTTAGACTTTTGAAGTCTTGTCTTCTCATATTTGGTTTTGCTTTTTATAAATGAGGTATATAAAATATGTGTTTGGGTGGTGACAATGACATACTGTCCCTTAAAGGTACATGTCCACTATCACTGACACAGAGTTTGCCATCTGCTTCACCAGGGGCTCTGTGTCTCCTACAAAAGAGGACACAGTTTTCTTAAAGAACATACCAAAAAAAAGCCCATCGTGCAATATTTCCGTGTCTGTGAAATTATAGTTCTTATTGGGATCCAATGATACAAATTATTACCTGTTATTATTTAAAACTTTACTGGCTTAGAAATGTGAAGATTGAACACTCGGAATAGCCACTCCAGCAGATATATGTGCTGGAATATGAGTGTGAAGACGGATCTATAGATAAATAACGGCTGTGCAGGAAAATTGGAATGATTATGTAGGCAAACCTAGAAAATAAACTTCTATTTTGGGCCTTTTGTGGGACTGTTACCTGCATGCTGGGTGTTAAAACGTTCTTTTAGTCAGAAATCATTTCAGAACGTTTATAAAACAAAGCCTCAAACGTCCTGCTCAGTGAAAAACAGAGGTATGATGTAGGTACGTCCATAAACATGACAGTGTCTAAACAATAAAACAGAGAAAAGGATTTTCAGCCCCAGAAAAGCTCTGCTCTCTGTTAGTTTCTAACAGAAAGGGTAAAGCACGTGGAGTGACCACAGTGCAGGAAAGGTGCTACTCGGCATAAATACACTCGCCTTGACTGAATATATTTCATTTCATTGTAATTCTGAACCATTAAGCTTTATTATTGTCTCAGTGCTTCTGTTTTATCTGTGTTCTGGATTCATGAGAAAATGGATTATTAGCATAATTCCAAAGCATCAGGCATCTGAATCCTGACAAATATATAAATACTGCTGGACAACTGACTTTATTATTATTATTATTATTATTATTATTATTATTATTATTATTATTATTATTATTATTATTATTATTATTATTATTATTATTTACTCTTTTACATGTATTGATTTCTATTGTACTGTAAGCCTTAAATCTGTATTTTTACACGTTTTTATACTGTGGGAGGTCATGAAATCGGTGAAAATGAGCATCGAACTGAAAAAGGAGCAAAATGAAAAGCTGTTTATGGAGCAATCAAACTATAATTCATTTCTATATGAATATTATGAATTGTGTAAGCACTGATTATAGGCTGCATAAGTGCCGTTGCTTTCATACTCATTTATTTTAAATAAAGTCTGAACTGTAAACATGAGGCGTCTGAGTCATATTTGCTGTTGTGTATCGAGTTGTCTGTGATTCCACACTTTACTGGCCAGTCAGAGTGACCGTCAGTGACCTACTGTCTAACGTTATTATTATATATAATAATGATTATATTAATAATGATTCATTATAATAATTTAAAGGAATAGTTTGGTAAAAACCACATGAACGTGACTGACCTCAGATAAAGTCATCCAGCTACGAAATCTGACATTTTATTCATTTAATTATTCAAGTGAAAACCAATTAGCTGTAAATAAAGACCAACTGACCGCCTCAGATGAAGCGAAAGCCTTGATTTCTCGATGCCTTTTGAACCTAAGGTTTGAATTCAATCTAGTAGTTGGTTCTTTAATATGTAATAAGCAAATAAATCAATCCGTCAAAGCTTCACATTACAAAATCCTCCTGTTCTGAAGTGTTACCCACCCCTCTTCAGCCAAGCATTGTAGCTTCTTACCAGTAGGCCGTGGTTGCCAAGCAACATAGCGGTCAAAGATTATTTACGCTTTGTTATCTCATATCATACCTGACCTCTCCCTCACTCTCTCTTTGTCTCTGTGGGAGTGTAATCAATCATAAACAGGTATGTGTTCACCCTAAATTGCCCCGTCTTACTCGAATGAAAAGGTTTCGGTGGTGGATTCCCGGCGCTGGTACAGCCTGGACATGTTCCTCCGCTGTGCAGGAATGAGCCGTCCCTCTGTGCTGTCAGACATGGACGTGAACGGCTAGTGAGAGAGAAGACTCGGCTTGCTGCTGTCAGATAGTGGTTTTAAACTGATTCACTTCATTTGTTTTCATGGTCAAACTGTCCTGCACACGGTTCCACCCAGATGTTGCGAATACATAAAAATACATTAATCTCAATCAGAAGAACATGCAAGAACATTGAGAGTACAGTTCTGTCTGTACTTCTCCTCGTCGGTGGATGGACATATGCATTCTGTCAGGGGGAAGGGAGAAGTTACACTTGCATTCGTAGGGTTCCTAAGAATGTAGGACCCTGGCAACCTAGAACCCAGGCGAACATTGAACCCTGGGATCATAGGAAACTGGAAAGATACGATGATGTCTACAGACAGCTTTGGTTCGTAGAAACAAAGGGGTCTAGTAACATACTGCAACAGCGACGTTTGCTCACAACTTTTGAATTTCTATGATCTGACATCAGGTTTTAATAAACCCCACTAAACCCCATTGTTCAGCGCAGTCAGCGGCAGCGAATGAGATCCAGACGTTTGGATCATGGACCAAGTTTCAAGTTGTAAATTCTGTGTTCAGCTCAAACAGCTCTCAGAAAAACCTTCAATTTCCTCAGTGAGTTTTGGCTCCGGAAGCCCTGAGATCTGCGTTCTTTACCGTAATCAGCTCTCTTTATCAAACTTCACCTGCACACTTAACAACAAGACTCCACTCATCAATCACATTTATCTCCCGCAGTCGCTGTCTCTCTGCCAGTGTGCCCAGAGTGTTCGGAATTTACAGTAACTCACACCAGTATTTCATCATGATGATACAGAGTGATTTCCCGTGAACAGCACTGCCTAGACATGCCACACGACTGAACTGCAATCGTTTTCCAAGCACTGCTGAGGAACCAGCCTCTTCTGCCTCATTCCTAACTATCGGATTTATGAGTTTGTTCAGACAGATAGCGTCTAATCACACTAGTCACGTAAACCTGTCTGCATTCGTTAAAAGGGCATTAGGTCCATCAGTCTGACCACACACACACACACACACACACACACACACACACACACACACACACACACACACACACACACACTGTACAGCCACACACACACGTCACCAAACTGATCAAATATCATCAGGTTAAAGTCATTCTTTGGTTCTGTTGAGTTACATCAACACTGAATGGGTTGTGTTTTATCAGACGTGGTGCAATCAGACACTGGCAGTGATGCAATTAAAGAACCACAACGACGTCTCCACTGCCAGCTTATAGCCATGTGTGTTACAGTACAGGAAACGACATGTTTATTGAGCTTGGCATCGTCAAGGCAGTTCCTTGAAACGGATACAGTGGTGAGCTTGATTCCACAGCACTGATCACACATGTATAGTAAACCCCAGCTACAGTACACCACACCTACAGTATTCCATATCTGTACTATAACACACCTACAGTATTCCATATCTGTACTATACACAGCTGCAGCATTCCATATCTGTATTTATACCACACCCACAGTATTCCATATCTGTAATTATAACACACCTACAGTATCTCCATATCTGGTACTATAACACACCTACAGTATTCCATATCTACCATATACCACACCTACAGTATCTCCATATCTGTACTATAGCAACATACCCCATATATTCTACATATCTGTACTATACCACACCTACAGTATTCCATATCTGTACGAGTAACACACCCAAGGTATTCATATCTGTCCTCTACCACACCTACTGTATTCCATATCTGTATTATAACACACCTACAGTATTCCATATATGTACTATAACACACCGACAGTATTCCATATCTGTACTATACCACACCTACAGTATTCCATATATGTACTATAACACACCTACAGTATTCCATATCTGTACTATAACACACCTACAGTATTCCACATATGTATTATGGAACACATTCTCCATAGTATTCTCATGTTATCTGTATTATAACACACTCTACAGCAGAGCTCCACACATATATATTATAACACATTCTACAGTATTCCATATATGTACCAAGTAACACACCTACAGCATTCCATATCTGTACTATATAACACACCTACAGTATTCCACATATCTGTACTATATAACACACCTACACAGTATATTGTATATTCACAGAATTTAGCATGTGCAGCAAAATACAGATGTTCAAGGATTTATAATCGCACACACGTTACATATCCAGAGACTTCAATGCATTAGCCTGCAGAGTATTAAGATCCTTCAACACAATCATCACTGACTCAGCAGAGCAGAGGATTAGGGATTAGTCTCTAGGTCTATTTATAGCCCATTCTACAGAAAGAGGATGTATTTTAGAAGCAGACCCCCATCGTTTAGAGTCTACACTATAGTACATAAAACAGCTTTCACTGAGGAGACAAAACTTAACTCAAAATGCCCACATTCGAACCTTTGATGGAGGTTTATTTCAGACCATTTTGGAGCATTTCTTCCAATTTAAAAGCAGAATAAAAGAAATGAAGTTCTGTCACGTTCTGGCAAAAATGGAGGCTTTTGCTGGACAGTGACAATAAACTTCACATCATCAACAGATGACCTAATCCTGCTTAGCCAGTGCAGCTGTACGGGACACATTGTGCACATTGTATTAACATGTCATGAAGAATGGACCTATAGAAATATAGTACAGATATGGAATACTGTAGGTGTGTTATAGTACAGATATGGAATACTGTAGGTGTGGTATAGTATAGATATGGAATAATTGTGTAGGTGTGTTATAGTACAGATATGGAATACTGTAGGTGGTGTTATAGTACAGATACATGGAATAATTGTAGGTGTGGTACAGCATCCATCCATCTATCCATCCATCCATTCTCCTCCCGCTTATCTGGGCCAGGTCGGGCAGCAGTCACAGGGATGCCCAGACTTCCCCCCCCGACACACCTCAGCCAGCTCCCCAGGAGGGGACCGAGGCTCCCAGGCCAGCCGAGACATAGTCCCTCTTAGCGTGTCCTGGGTCTACTCTCACTGTCTCTCCCGTTGGGACGTGCCTGGAACACCCCCCTGGGGAGACGCCCAGGGGGCATCTGAAACAGATGCCCGAGCCACCTCAACTGGTTTCTCTCGATGTAGAGGAGCAGTGGCCTACCTGCCTCCTCCCGGGTGGTGGCACAGATGTGGAATACTGTAGGTGTGGTATAGTGCCAGATATGAATACTGTAGGTGTGTTATAGTACAGATACAAATAATGTAGGTGTGGTATAGTACAGATATGGAATACTGTAGGTGTGGTATAGCACAGATAAGGAAACACTGTAGGTGTGTTATAGTACAGATATGGAATACTGTAGGTGTGGTGTACTGTGGCTGGGGTTTACTATACATGTGTGATCATGCCTTGGGAATCAAGCCACCATTGTTATCCGCTTTCGTTGAACCGCTTGACGATGCCAAGCCTAATAAAACATGTCGCTTCCGTACTGTAACATGGCCATAAGCCACAGTGGAGACGCTGCTGTGTTCTTTAATTGCATCAACAAGTTGGGTGTCTGATTGCACCATCGCCTGATAAAACACAACCCATTCAGTGCTGATGTAACTCACTCTAGAAACATCACGCCAATCACCAACTGGACCACCCAGGAGCCATCTAGCAATTATACAGTAACACAACATCTTGCAACTATGTAGCAAACACTCGCACTATGCCATAGAAAATATTTTAAATAGCACAAACTACGTGTGCATCATTAGTGAACAAGTAAACAACAATTCAACAACAACAGCAGGTCTTGTGCAGCGAACCAGCCTGCTGCTGCGGCCTGACTCATTTCAGTCTAATTCTGATCATCACTAATCTGCCCAGCTAATCTCAATCACGCGCCAGGAGTGTGTGTGAGAGTGTGTGTGCAACAGAGAGAGAGAGAGAGAGAGAGAGAGAGAGAGAGAGAGAGAGAGAGTCTCCTTCTCTTTCTCTGTTTCAAAGACGTGTGTGTTTAAGTGGCGTGGATGTGAGTGTGGCTCCATGGGACAGGGGCAGACATGTGCACCACCATGATGGTCCTCAGCACTCTGGCTCTGCTGCTGCGCCGACACTTCTTCAACAAAGTCCGACCGTGAGTCCTCTTCTTCATCCTCATAAGCCCCACTACTCTTCAGTTCTTTAAAGTCTCAGCTTTATTATGTTATATTATATATATATGGACAGACAGAGACAGATATAACAGAGACAGACATAGAGACATATTGTCTTATTTAAACCTCGGGCTTTACTTTGGTTTGCTCTTGATTGTTGAAGTGATTGCTATCACCATGGCAACATCCAAATAGCTCTCTAAGGTCTTCAGAAAGAAGGTTGTAGATGCAAATGAGTCTCAGAAGGGATTTCAAAAGATCTCAAAACAGAAGTAGAGGACATTTAGACAGATTAAAAGATGTGTAAACAAGCCTCCGTTAAAGTGCAGCGTCTACCATCAGGAGGAGACCAAACTAGTGGTAGGAGGAGAAACCCATACTAATAAAAACAAAGACTAAATCTACCAGAGAACATTCAGATTAAGAGCAGGACTCTGAATGTCAAACAATTTGGACACAGTAAGAAGACGTGTTTGGAGCAAACTAAACACAGCATTTGTGCACAAGATCCTCATAGCAGCTGTGAAGCATGGTGGTGGAAGTGTGATGGTTTGGAGCTGCTCTACTGCAGCAGGGTGAGATCTTCTCCATCATAGAAACCACTATGAGATCTTTATTGTATCAGAGGAGGCTTGAGGAGAACGTAAGAGCATCTGTTCCAAGACTGACTCTGAAACATCACAGAGCTGAAATAATTCCACATGGAGGAGTGGGAACATCGTTCTTCCAGTCGATGTCAGAGACGGTAGACAATTACAGGAAACATCTGACAGTATTTTAGCCAAAGGAGGAGATACTCAGCTTAGGACAGAGGACTAAACTTCTTCCTCCCAAGAAAATTAAATTTCACAATTTTAAAGACTTTCTTCAGTTGTATGTGTTTATTTTGATCACCTCTATGTCTCAGTGTAGTTCAAATAAAGATCAAATGTCCATATGTTGAAATATGTCAGATAAACGTTCTAGTGGTGCTCAGACTGCATAGAATAGATGATATGATTTATTTGGTTATTATTGAACTGATTTTACACTACAATATATCATGTTTTTGCCATGTTTAGCTACCGCAGAGCCAGTGAGCTGAGCTAAGCACACCACGTCAGTGCGTGTAGTTGTAAAGGACACACCCCTTTGGACTCAAACCAGCTGTCCAATCCTATTAATCCAGTGGCCTGTAGTGCTCATACTCTAAGGCCCATGTCCTGCAGTGTCCCATTGGAATACACTGACACTGAATGAGGCAAGGGCTTCTAAAGTAGTTTCAAACAAATCCCAACTGACAATGTTTTTTGTTTTGTTATTCTATAACGTAGTATCTTCTCATAGACTTTGTCCTCAGGATAAAAGTACTGACCAAAGATTGTTGTCAATGCACGCTTTCTTTCTCTGCTCCAAAATGTTTCCACTTCCTCAAAATGACATGAACAGGCAACCAGATGTTCAAGGAGAGAGAGAGACCCCTTATACCAGGAGCGATGGTGACCCTGATGGAAACTGACACGACTCAGAGAAGGGGGCACCAAGAGGTATGGAGCTGTTCGGTTTTATGTCAACATTAGTGTAGCTCAAATATTCGCCCCACCTACACAGGGACAAATGAGACCACTACAAAGGGTTTGGTGTCCCCATGTACCCCTAAAAAGCACTAGAACAGGGTGTTTGAGAGGAACCTGAAGTGGTTGTGGCAATGCAGCATGGGATTTGAGGGGCTTTAAATTTCTGGGATTGGATTGTGCTGTTCTCTGAATGATGGAGATCCAATACCTGTAGGATGAGTAGGATGAGGAGGCAGAACTTATCGTCCAATATCGAACACAGCTCCCACTGATGCTCCCAACAGGATCAATGCAACTCACTTCACAGCAATGTTCCAGATCTAGAGTACAGAGAGCTTAGCTGTTCATGAGCAGCCTATTAAAGGTCCTCCTTTGATTTCAGAAGAAACACTGGGCAAAGTGCAGTTTTAACTAAAGTTCCTGTGCCGCAATTTTCTTCTCGACTTCAAAGCTCAGCGGGACAGTAGATGAAGAGGACGAAAACATGTATCTCTCACGAAAGCCATTGCAGTACAGACCGTCTGTGGGGAACCACGCGCCTGGATACCAGGGAGTTCTTATAAACAAATGGATTCATGTTACCTCCCAATCCAAACCCAACAAAGCTAGTCTGAACCAGCCCCAGTTCTCTCCTAAGAATGTAAATATACAGGACGTGACCCAGACCAGTGAAAATGGAGCACCTGAGCTTTTTAGACCAACTGGAGAAGAGAAAGACACATAAACTGGGACTTTTCAAATTGGACAACCTGAAAGAACATGAACTCTACACACACTTTCCTGTTCTCACACTGGAATTTACTGGATCATTTCTAAGAAAAATGACAATGGAGTACTAGCATCAGAATGAAGCTCAACCTCCTTGTTTCTGCTCTCACTGTCCATCCTATCAGGTCCTCTGATCACACAGGAGCTCTTTATGGTTCTATAATTCCAGACTGTAGTTCATCTGTTTCTCTTGCAGACTTTATTCTCCTCCCCACCCTGATCTTCAATGAGATCAGGACCACCACAGACCACCACAGAGCGCTATGATGGGTAGGTCATTCTCAGCACTGCAGTCACACTGACATGGTGGTGTGTTAGTGTGTGCCTGCATGAGGACTGTAGATGGCAGTGTTGCTGGAGTGTTTTAAACACCGTGTCCACCACTGTCCACTTCCATCAGACACTCCTACCGAGGTTCCAGTTTGTAGATGCAAAGTCAGAGACAGAAGCTCATCTGTTTCTGCACAGTTTGTGTTGGTCGCCCTCTAGTCCTTCATCAGTGCTCACAGGACGCTGCCCACAGGACGCTGTCGGCTGGACATTTCTGGTTGGTGGATTGTTCTCAGTCCAGCCATGACACTGAGGGGTTTAAACACTCCAGCAGCACTCTCTAATGGATGATCATGTCTATGTTCTGAATTTCATTTTTAGTCCTGGAGGTCCATTTTGACACTTTTTCAATGCAGCTAAATGTGCTGTAGTTCCTCTTTACCCTGAATGGTGTACTAAACTGCTGTGGGCATGTGTTAATTGATTTAGTGACAGCGCAAAATGTCCCATTCCTGAACCTGAAGACAGTTAAATTACATGTTTGAAAGGTATGTGAAAAATGGTCCTTCTGTACCTAATGCAAATGAGCTGGAATCCACCTCCACTCAGTTCCAGTGTATGACGAACTGGCATTCCTGCAGGTCTGTTCATGTCTAATGTGTGTAATGTCCTCTGTCCCTCTCTCCTCCAGCTCCACTGCTGGAAATCAACCAGCCAGTGGACTCCCTTTGTCCGCGCATGTTTATTTAAAAGCACTGGTTTCAACTCCGACTGCCATCGGGATGCGTGAATAGTGACTACATAGCATAGAATTGAGCAAGACATCCATGCACTGTACTCTGGGGTGGCCGAAAGGTTACAGAAGTGGTTTGGAAGTGGACTGCAACTGGAGAGTCAAGGTCTAAGGGTTAGAGGAGTGGATTTAGAACTGGACGGCAAGTGATGGTCTAAAGGTTACAGAAGTTCTTTGGAAGTAGAAGGTTGCTTTTCCTCTGGGCGTTCTTTCCCTCAATGATTCAGGTCAGTTCATTAACGGTTGGCTTTAGTGGGTGTGTTAGAGCAGGAATCCTGGACACCAGACCTCAGATCTCCACAACCATGTAAACAAACAGCCCAACTGCTATTGAAATAAACATGATTCTAATGGTCGGCACGGCACTGGACCATCTAACAGAATGTTCTGATTTGCGATGCATCTTCTCTCTAGGTGCTCCTCTGTTCTCGGCCCTCACATGCCTCAGGCGACTTGGGATTCTGTTATTCACCACACACCTTCCGACTGATGTGAACTCTGCAGCTTTCCTGTTCCCAGGAGAATGCGGCAGGAGGAACGCAGCTGGAGGAGAGAAGAAATCCAGTTCTTATCCAAAACTACATCTGCCTCCGCAGGCCCACAAACTGAAGCAAACTACCTGAGAAAGGTCCAGCTCTTGAGAACATGAATGCCGCCTGACCCCAGTCCAGGGATTCAGCGAAACTGCAGCAGCTCAGTGAGTCGTAAGCTGCTGCATCTTCTTGTGGTCAGGAATTTAAGATCTGTAAATGAGGAGGAACATTTGGAATGTTTAGTGCCTAACCAACAAATGCTTTTTTAATTTGTTAAGCTGATTTTGTGTTTAGAGGATAAATTAGCCATACCCAGAAGATAACAGCGCAACTATAAACTCACTCTCTGAGTTCCTTTTTGTACTAAAATCGGTTGCATTTCTCAATTTAAATGTGGCCTAAATGTTTACTATGAAACAGAGCAATTAGTCCAAGTGGAGGACAGAGGCAGTCATACGAGTACAGCAGGATCACCCCCAACAAAACTCCCTTTCTTTATCTCCCATTGACGTCCCATATTTCAGCCGAGAGGACAAACACATCCGATCGGATTGGACTAAAACCTCAGATGTGCCGCACGGCGATGAAGAAATGTGTGACAGGTTTAGGTTGCTTCTGAAAGGAACTGGATTCTCGAACCTTCTAAAGTGAAGCACAAACACCTGACACACAGCTTCAAACATTTTTAACATAGTAAACTGACTCTGTTTTGGTGTGCTGAAGGGCGGGGTCACTGGCAGTGACCACAGCAGCAGAACTGTACATAAGCTTGTATTCAAATTCAGATCCATCCATCGCTAAAGTCGATCTCAGTTACGAGCAGCACTTCACATTTCTGTAGTTCTCTAACCCTTACTCTAACCATAAACCCTAAACCTAACCCTTACTCTAACCCTAACCTTAACCATAAACCCTAAACCTAACCTTACTTCTAACCTCTAACCTTAACCATAAAACCCTAAACTCTAACCCTCACTTCCTCTAACTCCTAACCTAACCATAAACTCCTAAACTCAACTCCTTACTCTAACCTTTAACCTTAACCCATACACCTAAACCTAACTTTACTCTAACACTAACCTTAATCCATAAACTCAAACTCAACCTCATTTCTAACCATAACCCTTTAACCATAAACCCAAACCTAACTCTACTCTAACTCATAACCTAACCATAAACCCTAAAACCTAACCTCTTACTCTAACCCTAACCTAAACCATAAACCCTAAACCTAACCCCTTACTCTAACTCCTAACTCCAACCATAAACCCTAAACCTAACCTCTTAATTTCTAACCCCTAAATCCTTTAACCATAAACCCTAAACTCTAACCTCCTCACTTAACCATAACCTTAACTATAAACTCCTAAACCTAACCTTTACTCTAACCCTAACCTGAAAACCATAAACCCTAAAATCCTAACCTCATTTCCAACTCTAACTTAACTATAAACCTAAACCTAACTCCTTTACTCTAACCCTAACTCCAACCATAAACCCAAACCCAACCCCTTTACTCTTACTCCCAACTCCAACCATAAACCTAAACCGAATTTACTCTAACCCTAACCTGAACCATAAATCCAAACTCTTAACCCTTACTCTAACTCCTCTAACCCTTAATCTATAAACCCTAAACCTAACCCTTAATCTAACCCTAACCTTAACCATAAACCCAAACTCTAACCCTTACTCTTACCTCTAACCTTAACTATAAACCTAAATCAACCCTTACTCTAACCCCTAACTCTTTAACTATAAACCTAAACCTAACCCTAACTCAAACCCTAAACTTAACCCTTACCTAACACTAACCTTAACTATAAACCCCAACCCAACCCTTACTTCAACCCTAACCTTTTAACCATAAAACCCTAAACCCAACCCTCCTACTTCTAACCCTAACCCTTACCATAAACCCTAAACTCAACCTCTTACTCTAACCCTAACCTTAACCACATAAACCTAAACCTAACCTCTTACTCTAACACTCAACTCAACTATAAACCTAACCTCTCACTCTAACCCTAACTCAATCCATAAACTCAAACCTAACCTCATCTAACCTCAACCTTTAACCATAAACCTAAACCCAACCTCACTCTTAACACTAACCTACATAAACCTAACCCTTACTTAACTCAACCTTAACCATAAACCCAAACTCTAACCCTTACTCTAACACTAACTCCACATAAACCCTAAACTCAACTCCTTACTCTAACCCTAACCTAATCTATAAACTCCTAAACTCAACTCATTACTTCAACCCTAACCTTAACTATAAACCATAAACTCTAACCTCTTACTCTAACCCTAACCCAACCATAAACCCTAAACCTAACCCTTACTCTAACCCTAACTCAACCACAAACCCAAAACCTAACCTCACTCTAACCCTAATCCAACCATAAACCCAACCTAACTCCTTACTCTAACCTCTAACCTTAACCATAAACCTAAAACCTAACCCTCTTTACTCTAACACTAATCTAACCATAAACCTAACCCTTACTCTAACCCTAACCTTAACCATAAACCCTAAACCTAACCCTTACTCTAACACTAACCTTAACTATAAACCCTAAACCTAACCCTTACTCTAACCCTAACCCTAACCATAAACCCTAAACCTAACCCTTACTCTAACCTAACCTTAACTATAAACCCAAACTCAACTACTCTAACTCTAACCTCACTATAAATCTAAACCTAAAACTTCCAACCTCACTTAACCTCCCAACTCAACCATAAACCATAAACCTAAACCTAACCCTTACTCTAACCCTAACCTTCACCATAAACCCTAAACCTAACCCTTACTCTAACCTAGCCCTAAACATAACCTCAGTGTAGAATGTGCATTTCTAACCTTTCCCTTTATAATGTAAAACAGCGAGCTTTGACGCTGCTGTGTTGTCATATAAATTCTGAGCTGGTTTGTGTGCATTTGACAAAACAGCACCACCGGTTGGCGGGAGCTCAATGTGAATCATAATGTTAATATGAAACAGTGAGAAAAAAATCATGCACATGTATATTTATGTATGGTTGTAGCTCTTGTTGCATTACCTGCCTGCGTACACCACACTCACGTGAAAGCACACAAAGGAGGCCATTTTACAAATATAAAGCCAAATCAAATGAAACAGGTCAGTTTTAAAGGAACTCAGTGACGTTTGACATGCGTGCAGTTAGATCTTCACTAAAGAAGAGCTGTAGCTATGTTAGATACGGCCTCCATCACCAGGAACATAAAGACAAATTAATGTGGTGCCAATCAGCGGATCCCCATTTCATTAAGCCCACTGATCAGTTCTGTAACCCCGAGTGTGGTTAGTCTCAGCCCGGTCTGTAAGTGGTCCGTGCCAAACCGTGTCTGTGTGGAGAAGCCACTGGAATGGTCCCCTTCTGTGTTCAGAACCATTCAGTCCTGCTGTGAAAAGAGATTTAAATGTTGGCTCTGTCATCCGGAGATCGTGGGTTTGATCCCTGGTGATGCCACAGCCATCCATGACTCGATGGACGATGGACCTCCCTCTCCCCCCATCGCTCAATTGTAACACAACCGGCAGTTAATGAGTCTTAGGTAGTGTTGTTGTTGGGGTTCAAGGAGGTGGTTGTAAAATGTGGGTGGCGAGTTGGTTTGCGTGGAATTAAAGGTACCACCACACCTAATGTGAGGGACTGGGGTTCGATTCCTGGTCAGATCAACTTTACTGTGCTTTACTGTGATTGGACAAGACTCCCCATTGGCCCCCGACTGTAAGGTTAATGACCTTGTACGTTGCTCTGGATAAGAGCGTCAGTGAGATGCCATAACTGTTAACGCTTGAAATAAGTTCTGCCCCACATTAGTGAACACATTAGTGAACACATTAGTGAACACATTAGTGATGAGTGCATGTAGACAATAAGTTGCTTTATTGTGCTTTAAATCTATTCTGATGTTTTCTTTATGTGCAAAAATATTTTTTATTGTCATTTCTGACTTCAAACCTGTTGCTGCCGAACGTAAATGTGATACGATTCATTATACCGTTAAATGTAATCATGTGATTCATTACATAACAATTACATTACAATCATCAGTGGAAGCTCTTTGACTCTCAGCCAAACCGAAGCCCTATTGTCAGAAAACAGCAGCCTATATGTTAACGAGGTTTATGTCAAAGGACGGCTTATAGTTGCTTTTGTTGGTTAAATGTTGATGTGATTTTTTTTTTTAATGTTGTAATAAAATATTCACCAACAACCTCCTTTTAAAGTGCTGTCCAACTTACACGCTGTCCTACAGGATCAATAAATGATGCTTCTACCATCAAATAAACTCTGTATTCATTAGTTTCTATTGAATGTGTGTGTGTGTGTGTGCGTGTGTGTGCGTGTGTGTGTGTGTGTGTGTGTGTGTGTGTGTGTGTATCAGCACTGACTATTTACACTGTCCAGGAATAAAGATCAGATGATGAAGCTTCATTGGAGAAGCACGTCTGCTTTAATCAGAACTTAAATAGTCTCCAGTTCTATTGTTTATAGCCTCTCGTTTGCACAGGCGGAAGGTACACAGTGTTACAGCATTTACCTCTACACACACTATGAACACACAGTGTCCAACCCCTTGGTGTCACTGCTGGACTGAGAACAGTCCACCAACCAGAAATATCCAGCCGACAGCGTCCTGTGAGCACTGATGAAGGACTAGAGGACGACCAACACCAACTGTGCAGAAACAGATGAGCTTCTGTCTCTGACATTACATCTACAAGGTGGAGACACTCGGTAGGAGTGTCTGATAGAGTGGACACTGAGTGGACACAGTGTTTAAGCACTCCAGCAGCACTGCTGTGTCTGATCCACTCGTACCGACACACTAACACACCACCACCATGTCAGTGTGACTGCAGTGCTGAGAATGACCCACCACCCACATCATATCTGCTCTGTGGTGGACCTGTGGGGTCCTGATCATTGAAGATCAGGGTGAAAGGAGGAGAATAAAGTCTGCAGAGAAACAGATGAACTACAGTCTGGAATTATAGAATAAGGAGGCGGTCATAATGTTGTGGTTGACTGACATATATAACCATCTCATGCATCAGTCAGTGTGTTCATGACCATAGAAATCGTTTCGTTTCTGTAGAATGGAGCAACAAATTTATGCTGAATGACTGCTGTTTATTCTTTTATGAATTTATTAAATCTAATTCTCGTAAAATCATTAGTGAAGTTCCTCTTTAAAGGCTCCTCTGTGAGCTGGATCTTACTCACTGGGCTGTGAAATCCACAAACTGGGAGCATTAGGGAGTGTGATCGAGTTAGGTCATGAGGATGGGAACAGCAGCAGAGCAATTACATATAGTTTTACTCTTTCCTTGCACACACACACACACACACACACACACACACACACACACAGGCATTTCTATGGTTAAGCTGACCAAGTCTGCAGAGGTGTGGTGTGTAAGACGTCAGGGTCATTAGTTCATTAGTCACACATGAGGTTGTGATCAGTCACAGACGTTTAGTTAAAGGCTCAGGAGATGTGAGGGTCAAAGCACTTCCCCCAACAACCTCTCTGTCTTAAAGCCCTTCAGTGTAGGATCTCATCACATTAAAACACCACAGACGTTCCCACGGGGACATGATTCATGAATTTTGACCATATTCATCTGTATTTGTATGTTTGGACAGATGTTCCTGCAGGTGTGAGATCTTTCTCATTGGTAAGTGAGAAACCTGTTGGTCACAGATTTCACACCAGTTTACGATGTGAAGCTCCCTCTGTGATAGAGCACCGTTCTGAAGCAGGTTAACATTTCACAGGATAAAGTGCAGCTGCCAAACGTGGTGGAGGTAGTTCCACACATTTTTACGACTAATGCACTGCCGCTGAATGGTTTTAGACCACTCCCATTTTTTCACCAGTTTGTACTGTATTGTACTTTAAGATGTTAAAGTCCAGTAAATACACTGAAATGGGCGTGGCACCATACTGGTAATGCATGTGTCACACATCTCCAGGGGTGTGTCCTCCCAGTGTCCACAGTGGTTTTCTCCAGATAGTCCATTCCCTATCATGGGGGAAGTCTTGTAGTTTATGATATGTGTGTCAGGCCTCAAGGTGAGTACAGTTTCATACCCCATTAAAACACAACAGCATCAGACGACTGCAGGGCTGCAGGGCTGACAGGTGAAGCTGCAGTAACAGAGTCAGTGCTGAAATGACAAATTAGGAGCAGCAGGTTTGCCTGGACCCTGCAGCTCTATGTCCTAAATCTATCTCCTGAGATGATCTTTCCCCTTTCTGATCAGAGATCAGAGAGATCAGAGAGAGGGGGCGGGGCTGATGCTCAACCTGCATATAGACTCTGACTGATCAGAGAGAGGGGGCGGGGCTGATGCTCAACCTGCATACAGACTCTAACTGATCAGAGAGAGGGGGCGGGGTTGACGCTCAACCTGCATACAGACTCTGACTGATCAGAGAGAGGGGGCGGGGCTGATGCTCAACCTGCACACAGACTCTGACTGATCAGAGAGAGGGGGCGGGGCTGATGATCAACCTGCATACAGACTCTGACTGATCAGAGAGAGGGGCGGGGCTGATGAGAAGGAGGGGCTGTTGGTTCTCTTTCTTTGTTCACAGTGTTCAAATTTCAGAATAAAAGTCCTGAGAAGGGATGATATTCATACATACATACATTTTAAAAAATAAAGGATATTCATGTTGTTTTGTATGTCGTTTTGAAGATTATAAATGATGAATTAATATTATTCCATTTTCAGCTCAAGCATTCTCTGGATGATCACTTTCCAACAGGATAACTGAGATAAAGATTCTGAGATATTTCTGGGGTAAAAAAAGGAAACTCGGATCCTAAAACAAATATTTAAATTCTGTTTTTCACCTTAAATGAGGACAATTATGAGAAGTCTAGGATCTCCTGACAATAACAATATCTATGGTAATGGTAGGAGTGACTGTCTGACTGTCAGTTCAATGTTTTGGTGAATAAAAGTACGTCAACTTATGAAAACATCCTGCAAAGTTAGTCTGGAGCTTAATTCCATTATTGTTGCTGAAGCAGTAAGTTACTCAACATTATTACAATATGTAATTCAAATGGTACTTTTTAATATTTTGTAAGATCATTGTTGAATAAGTAAAAAAATCAACTTTTCTGGCCTTGAACAAATTTTAATTTGTCATTTTGTTGTTGATTTCTTTACAGGACATCCAGCCAACTTTCTATATAAACCTCACAAATATATACATTAAATGGTGTTGAAAACAGATCACATAAGGACAATCTAAAGGAAATACAGAACTAAGTATAAATAAGTTTACTACCTTCAGTGAATTTATGGAAAACATAAGAAGTTCACACTACATTGATGTTAAATTGTGAAAGTAGGACATTTACGTAGAGGCGGTTTCCTCATCTCCAACAATTTATAGAAACAAAAGCCAACAGTGGTGGATACACCCCAACCAAAAATGTCAATAACTTGTCAAGCGCCCTCGAGCATCGATTGCAGCATGACAACAACGTCTCACGCCGTTCACAAGTCGACTGTCTGCTGAGGAACAGCATTCCACTCTTCTTGAAAGGCAGCCCTCGGGTCATTGAGGTTCAAGAGAACGAGCAGGTCACTCTGTTTGAGGTTCCCCAGTCTCCAGCAGCTGTTCCCTAAAGATGCGGCCTCGATGAGCTGGAGCATTGTTGTCCACGAAGATGAAATTACACCTATGTTGTTCATGCATAGGCACAACGACTGGATTAATGATGTTATTCAAGTAGTATGGGTGTTGGACATCTGGACACACCTGCCCACACTGTAACACCACCACCAACAAAGGCTCATCTGGTGACGGCAGTGGTGCATAGCGCTCTCCTTGACGTCTCCAACATCGTGTACAGCACTGAGGCCCACTGGTCCCTCGTCCACCATCTCTATCTCTGTTACACTCTAAGCTCAGTGGCCGCCTGAGAACGTCCTGTTTGAAGCTTCAAAATGACGAGGGACTGTTGATCAATGTCAAAATGTGAACAGCATGACGAGGAGGACCGTTTAAATACCATTTCGAATTGAATCGGTCAATTCTTGGATCAAAGACCTGTTGTGAATTTTGCTGTTAATCTCATTGTTAAAGAACAGTTCTGCAGAAAGTACTGAAACACTGAACAGTCGGACGCATACATTCAGACGTTTAGAGACAGGTCACATTACGTCCACCTCTTAACAGGTGCATTGTAGGTTCATCCTGAACTTTCTGTGAGTAGTGTAAATGTGGAACTGAGATCGAATAAAGTGGGTGCCCAGGTGTGCAGAACACTTTTAATCATTTTAACACGTTATTAAAGTTGATGTCAAGGTGTGAATTAAAATAAGATGTGCTGTGCCGCCCCCTGGTGGTGGTCAGGTGTGGCTTTAACCCTTTGCTCTCACAGACTCATAAATAAATGTATTTATTTGTATATTTATTTATTTTAAAGTTATGAAATCTTGTAATATGTTACACTGGGATTTGTATTTATTAATTAATATATTTATTTACTTATTATTTATTTATTATTCAGTTATTTATTATTGTTAATTTTTTTTAAGTAGTTACAAGCAAAGTCACGTGACCTTCCTCTTCCTAACAGAAGATCACAGATTCTGTTCTTTTGCTCCAGATTTCGGGTTCAAGCTGTTTGATGAGTCTGAACCGCTTCTGAACCGAATCGGAACCGAGTCTGAACTGAACTACAGGCAGGGGACAGGTGAGAACCCCATTACCCACAATGCACCACCGGAAGCACGGCAGGCGGAAGACGCGGTTTTAGACGCGTAGAATCTGGATTAAAGGTCCGGATTAAAGGTCCGGATCCGGGGGTTCGGGGGTGTTTAGGGGGTTCGGGGCTGTAGAACGGTTTAAGGGGGTTGTTGTTGGTTGTTGTTGGTCTGTGAGACTGGAGGAGATGGACACCGAGCTAACGGTCAGCTAAGCTAGGCTAACGGTTGCCCGTGGCAACGCTGGTGTTGATGGTGAGTCTCTCTTTACAGATGTTTACAGGTGTGTTTTTGACAGGTGTTTGTTTACAGATGTTTACAGGTGTTTAAACCAACAGAAACCACAGAACCTTCATTTCTAAAAGTGGGAAGTGATTCTGTAAAATCCTGATTTTATAATAATGCTAACTTTTTAACCGCTTTTAGTAAAAAAAAGCCTCAGTTTTTATCTCCTGATGTTTTGATCCTGATTAAAATACACTTCCACTTACAAAGCACACACTTAACTGGTGTAAACGCAGGCCGGTTCTCCTTAGAACAGAGATTTTTTTGGCGGAAAAGCGCTCAGGAACAAAAGTGTGATTGATATGATTGGTAGAGTTTGCAATGTGTTGTTTATTAACGTCAATGAAGCTCAAACTACATTTTACAACCTCTACATTTTCTCCAACCACTCCAGACTTCGAAACAGAAGAAGGGGTTGAAGGGTAAGTGCTTTAAAGCGTATCATCAATTACAGAGACACTTGTAGTCATTACATTGTATTCAGCACAACATTTGCTTTGTTTTCAGGGTCAATTGATGATGTGTTGGGGGATCTCCTAGGAGACGATGATGGTATGGTTCATTGTGTTATTCATATAACCTGTCCTTCCTAAAGTGGACCTAATTTCCTTTGTCCTGGTCAGAATCCTGTGTTGCTACATAATTAATTAGTAGCATCAAAATATGCTTCATTTTATGTAGAATCCCCTTCATTTCACCAAAACAGCTCTAACCCATCAGGGGTTCAAGACCTCTGAAGGTGTCCTGTGGTATGTGGCACCAAGATTCCAAAGTGTGTACTAAATAATACACTGCATTGGATATCTGCATTATTTGTAGAATTCCTATATCGGTGCATCCCGACTGTCTACGTTTTTGGTGGTCTTTTCAGTGTCCCTGGAATGATGTGAATAATGTAAAGTGCTTTTTGCTGTTGTATCCTGTAGATCCCCCCATGAAGACCAGATCTCCTGCTGCTGGTCTGGGCAGATCCACAGGGGTCCTACCGTCACGCAGCGGCAAGAGGTGAAAACGTTTTCGGAATGCTTATAAAACAAACGTACAATGGTTGTATAATAGTTACGTGATGCATTCTGTGAACTGTTGTAAGAAAGAACTGAAAGAGTGAAACGAAGTGAGGGATGAAGTGCAGCTCTGCTGAACATTACACAACATGCCAAATTTGTAATGTATGTGATGGTAACACACCAGCCAACTGCTTAAACTGACCAGTGGTGTGTGCAGGTCTCTGCTGGACGATGATTTCTTCAGTAAACTGGCGGAGGAGGTGGAGAAGGATGATGAGGTGAGATGATGTTATTTTGAAGCTGTTTGTTTTGTAAATGTATTACATAATATTTCATGTTTAACATGTGAGACACACATCGTCACCTCCACCACAGACCTGTGGTTTAGAGAAGCATGCAATTAAGTGTGTTTTGTTGTTTTTGCAGGGTTCGGATGTGTCTGAGGCGGACCCCACGGCTTTGCTGGAGAGTATGAAGGTGGCAGTTTCTTTGCGTTTTTGTGCTTCAATTTCTGTGGGATGTTTGTGTAGTTTGAAGGACTTTTCTTCACCACAAAAATTAGAAAAGTATATACAGGACACAGTCACACCAACTGAATATTTTTAATAATTTGTTTGAGATGTAATTATTAATAGAATTTAGATATATGTATGAATTTGAACAACCTGAATGTCCTTCATTATTGTTGTTATTTATGTATGATCATCAGCCCCGCCCCCTCTCTCTGATCAGTCAGAGTCTGTATGCAGGCTGATCCGTGGCCGCCCCTCTCTGATCAGTCAGAGTCTGTATGCAGGCTGATCATCAGTCCCGCCCTCTCTCTGATCAGTCAGAGTCTGTATGCAGGCGATCATCAGCCCGCCCCCTCTCTCTGATCAGTCAGGAAGTCTGTATGCAGGCTGATCATCAGCCCGCCCCCTCTCTCTGATCAGTCAGAGTCTGTATGCAGGTTGATCATGTTCATGTGGACAGAGCAGTAAACATGCACTGGAAGCTCCTTTGGCTTTTAAACTGGGATTAAATTCAATTGGAAACCAGTATATTTTAGTTGTATTGTAGTTTGTGTATCATGTCTGTAGGTTACTTTGATTCTGAGATGTGAAGTCTGGAAAACAGAAACATGCTAGCCTTCATCCTCCAGCAGGGGACGCATCATTTAATAGGACGAGTCACAGCGAGTGGGTGGAAACTGGAAATTGAAAACTGGAAAAAGGTGGGAAGGTAAAAAAACCAAAAAAAACAGTGGTTATATATTTTCTGTGTGTGTGCTCCCCCTACAGGACATTGATGATATGGACGCCGATCTGTTCGGCTCTAAGAAAAAGCCCAGCTCAGCCCCAGCTCAGAGTAAAGCCTCAGGACCTGGAGGATTTCGACCAGCAGCAAAACCAGCAGCTGGATCCTCAGACAGCCGTGAGTTTGCACTAACCTCTTTCACACAGTTTGTTTCCACATCTTTAGAACCGAAAGCATTCTCCATGTTTCTCATCATCAGAGTGTTTATCTCCATTCAGACTCACCAGAGCCAGAGGACAGGAAGCCCAGTTCTGCTCCAGCTGCTCCAGCTAGAGGCTACAAGAAATTCAGCTTCATGGGTGAGTGTGTTTCCCTCTCTCATGCTGTACTTCCACCTCAGACTGGTGTGTTTTAGGTTCATAGAAAATGATGTGAAAAGGATATTGTCAAATATGTTTGTAGGCTTCCTGCAAATATTTTTGTCTTCTGTATTTGTTTAATGCTGCGCTTCTTCAGATGATGATGGTGAGGCTCATGAAGCTCCACCTGCCAAACAAGGTACCAACATATGAAATAGGTCTTGGGCTCGTTTAGATTTCACACCACCTTCATTTTGTCTTGCTTAAACCACAAACCCTCTAATTTAATTTTGATTAAATATCATTATTCATTATTCAGAGTCTACTTTGATTAGTTTAGTGTCTACTATGAATAATTCATAATCCGCTGTTAATTATTCACTATAAATGATTCAATATCTTCTTTGAATGACTCATTATTTGTTATTAATTATTCATTATTATTCATGATCTACTTTGTACTTTGCATGGTTTGGTGTCGTCTTTGAATTATTCAGCATATATTATGAATTATTCTCAAAAAAGTTAGAAAATTGAGAAGCATTCAACTGCACTGGTGAAATGCAGCTCCAGAGGCTCCACTGAACCTTACTGTTTTCTGAATGAGCTGTTTTTTGTGGAATTAAAGGCTGAATGATTGTGGTTTTTTTATGTAGACAACATGGACGACCCTTTGGGTGACCTGCTGGACGATCTGGATCCTAGGGAGCGTAAGAGAACCGTCTCAGGGAAAACAGAAAAGCCAGTTTCTTCCCCAGCCATGCCGAAGAAAGAGGGAATGGGTCAGTACATCATTTCAGCTGGTCTATTTAAAGGTCTCATTAGCCGAGACCTGGACAGTTTAGATTTCGTCTTCAATACTGATGCAATGTAATGACTGTCATATCTCACTGGTAGCCTCTCCTGCTGCAAAGCCAAAAAAGCGGGACGAGTTGACCTTTGATGATGATGAAGACGATCTTATGGATGCCCTGGGATTCAGTGACACCCCAAAAGCGAGAGGTGGTGCATTCACCCCCAAAACTGAGAGGTATAGTCTATTGTTATGTAAATGAAGGTTACAGCAGTGGAACTGTTTCCAATCCACTGCAAAAAGTCCAAATAAGAAATGTGGAAGAAGTCGATGAAGTCTTCAGGTTGGCTGTGATGTCTGCGCTGAGTTTGGCTAAAAACTGTCTGGATGTTATTTTATATCTTATCTGTGTTTGTTTTTCAATGTATTTCAATGTATTTTGTATTTCTAAGTGCTGAGGCTCCTCAGAGGGCGCGTACCAGACTGGATGAGATCCTGGGCATTGGGACGTCTCCACGCCTCCTTGAGAGACCGGCCACTGGTGAGAAAAAGCAGACCACACAGCCAGAGAGACCAGCGGAGAGGGCACCGGAGAGGTCCGCAGAGAAGCAGCAGCCAAAAAGCTCGTCTGGAAAAGGTAGGAACGTCATTACTGTGTGCTGTCTTATGTCTTATTTAATTTACTATAACCTTTATTACTTATTCAGTAAATTATTCACGGTATTATGAACTAATATCAGCATTTACTATATATTATTACACAGTAACTACCATGAATAATTGGGTGTGAATTTTTTGGTGGTCTTGGATGCAGACTTTGCGTTTGGAGAGGAGGATTTCACATTTGGCTCTTATCAGCCCACTGTAGTGTCCACTCCAGAGGGACGGCAGTCCCGCAGACAGTCCGTCCGGTAAGCAAAGACACCCCTGAAACTGTTTAAAATGGCATCCACATTTTACTGCTCGTGTCATTTTTGTCTGCGATGTGTGTCCTCCTCTAGATTCTCCACTGAAGATGTGAGCTCCCATTCTCCAGACCGCCGGCCCAAGTCCTCCACTCCTTCCACCCCAACCTCCACACGCCCTGGCCGGACCACATCAGACTGGCTCGGCCTCAAGCAGGATGAAACTGCTGTAGAGGAGGAACAGAAGGGTGAGGTAAAGGAGTCTGCAGGAGCTGCAGAGACTCTGAAGCCTCCTCCTTCTCCTTCACATGGGGCAGAAGGGAAGCAGCCCAGTCGAGGGGGACAAAACTCCAAGCCCTCTGAGGAGCTCAGAGCAGCACCATCCTCTCCAAAAGTGTCCAAACCTGCAGTGTCTCGACCTGAGCTGAAGCTGGAGGAGGAAACCGAGGATGACTGGCTGGCTGGAGCAATCAGCAAGAAAAAAACTCAAACTGCGAAAGCGACAGAGGAGAAAGAGAAGAAGCAAGAGGAGCTCCTGGGCCTTGGAGAGGAGATAGACATGGACTTGTTTCTCAGGTATGAATGAATTATTGAATGGATGGAGGGAGAAAAAGACCAGCTTGGCCCCTTTAGTCTTTGAGGTTCTGTTGGTGGGTCCACATATTCCAGTGGTTAACGTGTCCATCAGCTGGAGTGTATTAAAATGTGTTGGGTCTTGTTCACAGCAAGCGAAATTCCCTGTCTACCCCACGCAGGAGACAGGAGGACATGGTCACTCCTCGCAGACAGCCCAGGTATCAGAATGCAGCAGTATTATTATATATCAACAGATTTGGCCACATATATAGAGCCAACACTGCGACAGTGACACGCTCCACCATGTTACCGTCAGGCTGTAAAACTACACACTGCAGATTCATTCTGGTTAAAAATCACATATATGTATATTTTCATCTCTCAGCAGTGAAACTCTGGTCGTCCCCGGCAGGCAGCAGAGTCCCTTACCTGCCCCAGGCTCGGGCGTACAAGCACAGGCTTCTGGTATGTTCATACACCACAGAGCCTCCCAGCATTGACCTGCGGAGACGGCTGGCAGCCAGAAGCACTTACATGAAAACACCTAGAGCAGAATGAACAGAGTGTGTATGTTATTAGTAGAGGTTGATGCTTAAACTTGTATTTACATCTCTTTATGCAATCAGATGACTGTGATTTATTAATAAGCCTTGTTGCCATTGTTCTCTCCCAGCTGTCCGTCAATCGCACAACCAGGATCTTAGTGCCCACCCACATCTGGTAACACAGGCCCAAATGCCCCCATACCACCCAGCTGTGAGCTGGCATATGGCAACCACTGTGCCCAGTGCTGTGTGGTGTAGGTATTCTGTACAGAGTAGGTATAGAACTGACTGAAGTTGTCAAATCCATATTCATTTCCATTCCTTTTGTTCTGTGATTGATTGAGTTAGATTGAAGAACACCGTGTTTTAATGTTGGTGCTCTTCAGGGATAGATTTGTGTGAAACGAGAGTAGTTTAGTGGGTTTCAGTTGTTTTCCTTATTTTCTATACGTGGCAAAGGTGGGCATCTTAATTCACTTGAATTCTGTTCCATTTATTGTGCCTGGATATTGCTGGACATTCCTGGACATATCTATTTTGTTATTTACATACATGTGTATGATTTTTAGTGTCTTGTACCTCTGTCCTGTTTCAGTGCCTCAGCAGAAAATTGAGGGTGACAGTCCTGCACCCACACAGCAGGTGGGGCTCTCTTCCACACAGCCACAGGTGTCTCTTCCTGCAGATGGGCTTCAGCAGCTGCTGCTGCAGCAGCAGGTGCACTGCTGTTTTCATCTAATTAACAAAACCTTTTCTTTTGAACATAAAAACAAAAAAAGTACAGTAATTTCATGGTGTGTGTGTGTGTGTGTGTGTGTGTGTGTGTGTGTGTGTGTGTGTGTGTGTGTGTGTGTGTGTGTGTAGCTCGCTCAGGCTCAGCTGTGGGGTTTGGGTGGTCCACTGGAGCTGGGTTCTTTGCAAAGGCAGAGGCGAGATGCAGAACAACAACCTGCAGAAGTGGCTTCACTGCTGGCTAAAATTGTTCAACTGGAGGGACAGGTATCTTCACACACCGCAGATTCATACTGGACAGAAGTTACAACCCAGAAATATTACTGTCCAACATGCAGATTCATACTGGATTAGAAAACACACAAAGCTCACAGGTGTCTCTCTCTGCTGGCTGTCAGGTGAGGAGCCTCCAGCTGGAAAAGGATCAGATCCAGATGCTGCTGGACAGTGTCCAACAGAGACAAAAACAGGACACAGAGCTGATGGAGAACACACACAGGTAACACAGTAACACCCAGTTAGATACGTTAATGAAGAGAACACGTACACTCATGGTCTCGTTTGTCCTTCTGTCAGAGCTCGAGTAAAGCTGTTGGAGGAGTCTGCAGGCCAACGAGAGGCCCGGGCGCGGCAGGAGAACGAGGACCTGGCGGAGCGCCTGGCCACAGTGACCCGCTTAGCAGAGCAGGAGAGGGCTGAGCTGCAGGCGCAGCACCAACGCAGGCTGGCACAGTGCCAGCAGGACCGTGACCGGGAGGTGGAGAGACTCCGAGACCTCCAGAGGTGACCTGTACTGTTTGGAATAATGACTAATAATGAGTAATCAATCTATAATCAATAATAACTATTAGTTTAATGCAGATGCTGTACTTGTGTAATTGTAATATGCTAATCCTGTGCTTCATCTGTCTCTAATAAACCCCTCACAGTGTTCTCAGACCTTTCTTTGGTACCGTAGGTACTTCAATCCAGGCATCTGCAGTACATGTGACTATGTGACCATTCGTGGTTGTGCTCATCCCATAGGAAGTCCATCCTGGAAATGAAGAATGATCATGAAGAGCAGGTGCAGAGACTCAGGAGGTTGAAGGATGAGGAGATTGACGCAGTAACCAGTGCTACCTCACAGACTAGGTACTGCAGGCTGAGTAAAAACCATACTCTGCTTACACATACAGATGTGCTCTCTCTCTCTCTCTCTCTCTCTCTCTCTCTCTCTCTCTCTCTCTCATTAATCTCCTTCTATAAAGACTTCTCATCCGTTTATTCTCCAGTGGCATCTCGTTTCTGCCTTTTAGAACTTCACTCTTAGCTGCTCCTGCTTTCTGTCCTTAGGTTTTCAGCTACTCAAATCGGGGTAGATATCGGGGTGGGCAATACGACGATTCTATTGGTATTGTTTTGTTATTGTGATATGCAATGTAATTCTCTGATCACATGGTACATTTCATCAGGGTTTAAAGAACACTGACCGACTGCACATTTCATTATAAGGAGAGCAGCTATTCCTGTTTAATTAGATGAAAGATCAGTGTGTTGGCATCTACAGTTTGTGGGATTATTATTAATAATATTAATACTATTATTACTTTAAATAGGTCCCTGACGGTGGTGATCGAGCAGATGGAGCAGTTCTCTCGCAGGCTGGGTGACCTGTCGTCCCGTGTAGAGAGCACTCATGAAAACACAGCTCAGGGCCTGGAGCTGGGGGCCAGGCAGAGAGACGAGCAGCTCCGAGGTACAGAGCGTATAATTTCACATATCCTCACTGTAAATATGGCCCAATTCTGAATTTCTCATCAAATCTGATGTTTTCAGGCCGTTCACATTGCCTTTTTAACTTGATCTATATCCAACACTCATCTGAACAGTCCATGCTCCCAAACACACACATGCACACACTTTCATTTTTGAAAGCGTCACAGGATCTGTGGTGGGGCTGCAGTGATGACATCTGGGTCTCGTGGTGAAAACGATCGGATTTGGGCCACTTTTACCTGCTGGGTGTGAACCTTGGGGATCGTGTGTGTTTGTGCTCTCTCAGTGCTGCAGGATCGTCTGACCCAGCAGCAGAGGGACATGGCAGAGGAGAGAGCCCGACTCAAAGAGGTCATAACCAAGATGGACACACAGCTGGCTGAGCAACAGAGGCAGCTCCAGCAGGTCAGTGTGTGAACCTGGTGCTGAATGGAAGGACGTTCAGCCTTTGTATCAGTCGTTTGAGTGAGAGAGATTATTGGTCAGGGGCCTACACGAAAAGAGGAGTTAGAGGTGTGTGTGTGTGTTTTAGGAACGCTGGCGGGTGACGGCGGAGCAGGCCAAAGCTGAGTCGGCGTTAAGGGGTCTGGAGGAGGAGAGACGCAGCATGATGCAGCATTTCGCCATGGAGAGAGAGGAACTGGAGAGGGCCAAGGTCGGTCAATGAACCATTGTCTGACATCAATGTCTTCAAGTAAACTATGAATAAACATCGATACTTTGTTTTAAAGAATCGATACAGTGCTGCACATAATATCACCAGACGCGAGTGTATGATTCCGTTTGAACATGTGGGTGGTGAAGTGTGTATCTCTCTCTCTCTCTCTCTCTCTCTCTCTCTCCAAGTCTGCTTTGTTGGAGGAGCAGCAGACGGTAATGCAGCGCTGTGCCGAGGAGAGGAGGAAGCTCGCAGCAGAGTGGACGCAGTTCCACACTCAGGAGAAAGTGCGTCAGGAGCGAGCAGAGCGGGAGGCCAGCCGGGCCATGGAGCGAGAGGCACATCGGGAGGGGTCAATCTTCAGCATCGCACAGGTTGAACCGCACTAGACGCTTCAGTCCACTTTCGCAGCAATAATGTCATAATGAATGCATTCAGTCTAATGGATTAGTAGGTACTGAACAATAGTACTGATCCTAAGTGCTGTGTCAGCTGTTCTATCAGCAGGTGTGTGTGTGTGTGTTTCAGGAGCAGGCAGAGCTGAAGCTGAGAGCAGGAGAGCTGAAGCAGAGGGAGGATGCCCTACAGCGAGAGAGGGACAACCTGGATAAACTGAGGGAGGAGCTGGAGAGGGAGAAGGAGAAGCTGAGCGCGACAGCTTTACGGCTCAAAAGCCGAGCGCATGAGGTGGAGAGCTTCAGCAAGGTACAGTCAATCCTCCTTATTCATCTGTTTCTCTGCAGACTTTATCCTCCTCCTTTCACCCTGATCTTCAATGATCAGGATCCCACAGGACCACCACAGAGCAGATATGATGTGGGTGGTGGGTCATTCTCAGCACTGCAGTCACACTGACATGGTGGTGGTGTGTTAGTGCAGTGGATCAGACACAGCAGCGATACTGGAGAAGGACCTACCAGCTAAATAGTCTATAAATATCATGGCCATGAGGTTCATTATTTAGTAGCTACTAAGTTTTATGAATCTTGTCCTGTTTAGCTAGCGTCTGAGCGGTACGAGGAGGGTGAGCGGGCACTACAGGAGGCCAAACAGGTGGAGACAGAGCACCAGGCTCGACTACGCACCATCCACATGGAGATGGAGCGACTTAGGAAGCAGGAGCAGAGCCTACAGCAGGTGTTTTTGCACTCTCTCTTTCTCTCTCTCAGCCTCTTTTGTTTATATGTAAACAAATAAATAAATAAACAGGATCCATCAACTTTGTTCCCATTTCTCTCTCAGGAGCGAATGAATATCACAGATCATCGGAGAGATGTGGAGAGAATGAGCCAGAGCCTCCCCGTCAACCCCGTACCTCTCTCTACTGCACCTTTATTACCAGGTGTGGCTTCAGTGTTTAAACTACACACAAAAAAAAGCATTTTTACAGAGTTTGGTTCACACAATGTTTTTCCTGTAAAGACAGACAGACAGACATAAATATCAACCCTTTGTATCTGGACAGAGTTCTCCCCAGCGTTCACCAGCACTCAGCTGGGTGCTCCAGTGGCTGCTCCTTCCCCAGCCATGAACACCGTCTCCTTCCATGTTTCTCCAGAACTGCAGGCAACACTGGCATTGCTGCGCCACACCGCAGAAAAGGTACAGTCTCCTCCTCCCGGTTACAGTGTGTTCATTTACAGAGCTCCCTTTCTACACTGGGTCCACTTGTATGTACAGTGCAGATATGACCATTTTATTGTAAAGGATGTTCATAAAGGTGCTCTTTACATTAATCACGACAGTGTCACGTGCCGAGATTCCGTTTTTCTGACCTACTTTTTAAAGTGCACAATAAAGTAGGAATACATAAACTAACATGATGGTCCACATTCAGTGTCTTACAGGTGCGTTTTGGGGGGTTTCATGTGCAGAAATGCGTGGAATTCTTCTAAAAATTTTGTTTAATGATGTTAAATGAGCTTTATTAGAACTGCAGAAATACACCGTTGGAGCTTCTCTGATCAAACTGCTGTTCATACAGTAGTAATGGTCAGTTTTTCCTCTTGCCCTCATCTTCCCATCATGACTCAAATCATTATATTTCAAATTTAGGACCGGGACTTCCTCCAGGATGAGCAGTTCTTCCTGGACACTCTGAAGAAAGCGCCTCATAACTCAGCCTTTCACACGGCGTGACAAACCTAGACGAGCAAACCGTGCCATTCCTGTTCTTACGCCAAGACACTCAGGATGTTCTTGCACATTGAAGTGTGGATGAGTAGCAGCAGTAGATAATTGGTGTTCAAGTTTAGGCAGAATGGTAGTACTGTCTTAGGACTCGTTAGTAACCAGGACTTCACTTGAATTCCAGCAGGTGGAGCTTTGTCTTCCACCATTTTTAAGGGGTCATCTCTCCCCTTCATGTGGTAAATCACATGCATATTTAAGACTGTACTGTGAAGAGTGACGTTTACAGTTTTACATTTTTATATACAAGTAACAAAGGCCATGAACTTGAAGGTTACAGACTTTAAGCCATTTGGTGATGTGATGCACGTCAGCCTGCATGTGGGACATGAGTGGGTTTCCCTGCTGCTACTGCTGCACAGCAGCTTTTGTACCTCCATTTTTGATGGTGGGCAGTTCTTTTGTAGGATCATGATGGACCAATAAATGCTTGAATAAAATTTATACTTCCATTGAACTGTTTCAATAAGGGTTTCCTTTGTTAGACTTCAAAATATTTACCTGTAATTTGAAGTTTGTTCAGCTTTATTATACAATATTTTGCACTTGAGGCCCAAGTTAATTCATTTACCAAATCCCACAAACCACAAGTTGCAGGAGTTACTCCCTTTAATGTTGCAGATGCATTTGTTGCACAAACTGAGTATCAAATATGCCTTTAATGGCCATTTAATTTCAGTAACAAGCACATCAGTCAAGGAACCACGTTCATTAGTCTTTAAAATGTATTTTATTGGGAATTCATTCAGCAGAGGTTACAGCATTGAGCCTAAATTACATCCAATTCCTAAACTTCCAGTTTCTTAACATTTACACGTCTAATCCCTTTACACTCGAATGCACCAAAGGTTTTGAAAGTTAAACTTAAGTTGTACCTCAGACAACAGCACAGATGGAACTTACTCCACCCTAGTTATTTGCACAGACTACACAGACCGTAGACCAGGCGTTCTGCATCTCCAGGACCACAAACCTGGAAAAAAAAAAAAAGACCAGTTTAAGGGAGAGAAAACCATCCTGCACATCTCATCAGCATCAAGACAAGCCTCAGGTTACCAAGACTCCACACGATCATTTCAGACAGGGATAACTTTGTATCATCACTAGCTTGCAGTCAAGAACTGAATACAGATTAAAAGATCACGTACCTCAATTCTGTAGGATCATCCGACAAAATCCAAGCCACACCATCTGAGAAGAAACGGGTCATTAGATGTGCTGCAGAGCAACAGTCAGGATAAATGTACGCGCTGAATATTCCTCAGAACAGTTTGGCTTTTTACATCGTCAGTTATCGCATCAGACGGCACTTCCTATATAGCATTTTCATCTCTGGAATCACATTCTAACCCAACACCAGTCCTGAGACCCCACACGACACACTTCTGCTTTCCGAAGTTCAGCACGCTTGATAAGAGCAGGGGTGTTCAACCGTATCTGCAACATTCCAGCTCTATGGACGCACCCGATCAGACTGGACAACTGATTAAACCAGTGAAGTCTGGTTGCTGCTGGTTGAGGAAACAGGCAGCCACACCGACCCACCGCAGATGGTTTTGCCACCAGGTAGACAGAAGTGTGCAGCGTAAAGACTCCAGGACTGACTTGTGAAACCATCAGCTACAATTAATGCTTACCATTTCCGTGGGTCTCTGAAGTAGCAGCTTCATGACGTCGTGCAGAAACCTATAACAAGAAGCAGACATGAGTACCCAGTGACATAACTCTCACGAGCAACTGTGGGTTTCCATTAAACAGTACAACCGGTGTTTCACGGTGCAGCACAACAGAGAACAGTGAGGCGCCACACGAGTCTCTGCAGTTCACCATTAAGAGTCCTCAGGCACCTAGTCCCCTACACACATACTGTATAAAACACTTTATAACTACACATGGACAAAGTCCCCCAATCGGCTTTATATAAACCTGGACAGACATTAGTTTCTAATATCGTCCGATAAAGATGTGTCCACACGTATTTTCTGTGTAAACCACCCCCTCCACTGGACTTTTATTTTGTACTCACCGGTCCGAAGGACCACGTGCTCCGCCTCAGCCGCTCCACAGTTCCACGCTAAACAGTTCCACCTTAAGAACGACTACCTTAAAAGTGTCTCATTCAGCAAACAGACGCTTAAAGATCATCCAATATCGAACCTGCGGACTTAAATCGTTAAACTGACCGCACAGTTCGCGGTCAGAACGATCCGTTCCATCTTAACGAACCATTTAAGGTGGAACGGGCGGGTTCAGGACCAGAACACGCTTAAGGCGACTCTTAAAGCAACGTTTGATCATTGTGGTCTCAAATAATGTCTTCGCGATGTTTGCTGAATTTCTTAAGGCACACTGTTTCCACCGTCCTGCGCGGAGGCCGAAAGAGCGTGGAACAGGCGGGGCGGGCTTTTATACCTCCCAGTCCCCGCCCACTCGAATGTAGACCAATTGGAAGCCAGAGACTGGAAAAGCTGTTTTAATGTTTTTTTTATCTTTATTTTTATGTTTAAATAGTGTTTAAATTATAAATTATTATTATTATTATTATTATTATTATTATTATTATTATTATTATTATTATTATTATTATTATTGTTGTTGTTGTTGTTGTAATATTTTAGACTCAGCTGTTTCCCCCGGAGAGAGCTGTTCGTGTGTGTGCGCGCGCGCGCGTGGTCAGCCAGTTTAACCACCTTGAATGCCATGTGTACATATATGTGTACATGGGCCAGCCTCATAATGAATGCATTAAGCCCCCATTGCTGACACAGATGTGCAAACGCACACACAGCTTGTGTAGTTCTTGTAGAGAAGTACTGCCAAAAGAATAGGACTCTCTGGAGCAGATGAACCCAAACATGAACCTGTTTATACCATGTCTAACGCCAGGCGTGGACTAGAGGGGTACAAAGGCCCCCCAGCATTGAAAAAAAGATTTACAAATATCTTCTGAAATCTTTTAATGAGCGGTGAGATAACACATACAAAACAACAATAATTAGTCAATACAAAAAGCTAAGTGTAAATGATTAGGCCGCAAAGCTTTAATAGGTTGCAGTCAAAACTGCTCTAAGCTTTAACTCTCAGCATTAATCTGTAATCAGCTCATTCTCAGTGGTTCTTCTCCGTCTGTTCAGTGGTGTGAATCAAAGTGACAGATCTGATGATGGTCAGATAAGATAAGTGTTAGTTATTAGATAATATTAGATAATAAAGTAATATAGCGTATCAGTGAGTTTAGTGAGTGACAAATAATCAGACAGAATGATGGATGGCTTGAGATGATCACTGCATGGTTGCACTTTCTGATATAACCAGCTCCAGTATGATCCAGTATGGTGTTCATATGTTTTGAAGTCATACATTAGTGCATGGATTTTTCCTGTTCTGTATCAGAGGTTCATAAACTGATGCCATAATAAAGTGTTAATATGATTTGGTTTGAACAATTTTGGAATAAGCCATTAATAACATTGACCAGATTATAAAAATCCACCCCAGGAAAACAGAATGATCATCATGAACAGAATTATTAATTATGAAAAATAAAAACTGAAAAGTAGCACATATCCATAGTCCACACAACCGGACAGAACCCCGAGCCATCCTAAAGCTACTAACTGGGGGAAGGAGGGAGCAGTTCGCTGTACTTTTCCCAACTGATGAGAACGTAGAGGGAGCAAGAATTTCACTGGTCAAAACCATTTACCAGCTTCTGATTGGCTGAAGACTTTTGGCAGCTTTGTTGCTCTGAAAAGTTCCTGGAGCAGGTTATATCTGAGAATTTGACAGAAGAGCAGAGCAGGTCTGATCGGGAGCTCGGTAAATTTGAGAAAGCACATTTATAGTTTGCATATTTCGTGCATATTACGTTTTGTCAGTAAAATAACACCACAGACTGTTATAGCTTCATTATGTGGATCATAACATGCACATACTGGAGGAGGCTGCTGAGGACCTACACTGGTGTCGTTGCACTGCCGGGCGTCTAACAGTGAGAAAGAACAAAGGAGAGGAGTGGAGGATGGATTAAAACCAGTGTATTCATATTTCAATGTAACATTAATGCTGTTTGGAATTCTCTTACCGTTAGGGATTCATACACATCGTTTGCAGAGCAGGTTTTTGGATTGAGAGTGGTGTACGTGTCATCCTTGGGGTTTGAGTTCTGAGTGGAAGGTGAAAAATCTGTAAGGGTCATGGACTAGTCTAGAGTACAGCGTAAATATAGTGAAATGATGATTTGCTCTGCCCACTAGCTTCGCCCTACTCCAACCTAGCTGTCTGACCTAAACGATCTGGCGTCCCTGCCAAATCCTCCCACTTCGTCTGTGAGTGGACGTAATATTCTGCTTAATCTGATTGAATAAACAGCCGTGGGTGACGATGATTCTATAAGATCAAATACGATCAAATACCTCATAATCAGATTCTGTTGCTGTCCTCTTCCCCCACTTCCTCCTGCTCTCACACACCTCAGGGTCATTTCCAGTGGCCATTATCTGCTTCTTCCTTCTGCTCTCAGATAATAAAGTTTATGTGAGCTTTTATATTTCAAAGAGCTGATCTGAAATGGTGCATAAGTATTTGGATACACAGAGTTCACATTTTTACAGCTTAACTATTGTCTGTTTTTTTCAGACCACATTAAAAACTTAACCTTTAACTTATTAAACTAAAGAATGAAAAGGACCGAAAGTCTAAAAAGTACTGAATATAAAGGTATTAAATTGCACTGTTCCACTCTACTCCTCACTATTCTGTGCAACTGCAGCTGTGAGAACGATGAAGGTATTTAAACAGAAATGTTACCTCATCCACAGAACGTAGAGGAAGACTGCTGTGATGAGACCACCACAGTATCCACCTATGCCAGCAGCTGCAACCTGTGCTTTAGCAGACTCGTCTGAGAGGCCAAACGAGACGTTAAAGGGTTACATAACACAAGTCACCTTTAAACTGTAAAGAAGACGACGGTTGGAGTGAAAGACACTGCTTACCTTTGTAAGTGAGTGGTACAGTAACAACATAGTGGCGGCCAATTCCATTATCAGCCTTGCAGGAGTACGGTGTAACCTCTTCTTTAGTGATACTGGTGATGCTGTAGTTCTGCCCGTGTGCTACAGGTGTGCTTTGACCTTCTTTAAACCAGGTGTATTTCACAGGTGGGTTAGCATCAGCTCTGCATGTCAGAGTCACAGACACAGAGGCCGTTTCTGCAGAGTCTAGAAGAACAACATATAACCATCATTTTGGTGGTCATTCAGGGATACAGACAGGGTGGAGTAACTACAACACATCAGGGCTTCATAACTACACCTTTGAGTATCTGCAGATTTTAGTGACCATTGAGTTCTCATAGTTCTAATAACAACATCTGTGGGTATAGTAGTCTGTGAGTAAAGTAGTCTGTGGGTAAAGTAGTCTGTGGGTATAGTAGTCTGTGGGTAAAGTAGTCTGTGGGTATAGACGTCTGTGGGTATAGTAGTCTGTGAGTAAAGTAGTCTGTGGGTAAAGTAGTCTGTGGGTAAAGTAGTCTGTGGGTATAGACGTCTGTGGGTATAGTAGTCTGTGGGTAAAGTACTCTGTGGGTAAAGTAGTCTGTGGGTATAGATGTCTGTGGGTATAGACGTCTGTGGCTAGGACATCTGTGAGTAAAGTAGTCTGTGGGTAAAGTAGTCTGTGGGTAAAGTAGTCTGTGGGTAAAGTAGTCTGTGGGTATAGACGTCTGTGGCTAGGACATCTGTGGGTATAGTAGTCTGTGGGTAAAGTAGTCTGTGGGTATAGAAGTCTGTGGGTATAGACGTCTGTGGCTAGGACATCTGTGGGTATAGTAGTCAGTGGGTATACACGTCTGTGGGTAAAGTACTCTGTGGGTATAGAAGTCTGTGGGTATAGTAGTCAGTGGGTATAGACGTCTGTGGTTATAGACATCTGTGGGTAAAGTACTCTGTGGGTAAAGACTTCTGTGGGTATAGTAGTCTGTGGGTACAGTAGTGTTTGGGTATAGTATTCTGTGGGTATACTAGTCTGTGGGTATAGACGTCTGTGGGTATAGATGTCTGTGGGTATAGACATCTGTGGGTATAATAGTCTGTGGGTATAGATGTCTGTGGGTATAGTAGTCTGTGGGTATAGTAGTCTGTGGTAAAATAGTCTGTGGGTATAGTAATCTGTGGTAAAATAGTCTGTGGGTATAGTAATCTGTGGGTATAGAGACTGTTGGTTAAACTAGTCTGTGTATAGACTTCTGTGGTAAAATAAACTGTGGGTATAGTAATCTGTGGTAAAATAGTCTGTGGGTATAGTAATCTGTGGGTATAGACTTCTGTTGGTATAGTAGTCTGTAGGTATAGTAGTCTGTGGGAAAAGTAGTCTGTGGGTATAGACGGCTCTGGGTAAAGTAGTCTGTAGGTATAGACTTCTGTGGGTATAGTAGTCTGTGGTTATAGTAGTCTGTGGGTAAAGTAGTCTGTGGGTAAAGTAGTCTGTGGGTATAGACGGCTCTGGGTAAAGTAGTCTGTGGGTATAGACTTCTGTGGGTAAAGTAGTCTGTTGGTATAGACTTCTGTGGGTATAGTAGTATGTGGGTATATACGTCTGTAGGCAGGATGGTGTGGTATAACAGGGGTTTCATAAGTGGGAGTGGCAGGAGATTGGGACATAGACCATCTCCCAAACTGATGCTATAGTATAACTCCACATACTTTAGACACTCAGGTATATTTATTGTGTTCCACAGAAATGGTCCCTGTACTTACAGAGCACGTCCAGGGTCTTATACTCTGAGAACGCAGATCCGTACTGGTTGGACGCCCTGCACTTGTATTTGTCGCTATTGGCGATATTTCTGATGGTGTAATTCTGTCCAGACTCCACTTCTACATCCTCTGATCCTGATCTCTTAAACCAGGTGTAGCTGGACACAGGTGGGTTTGCATCACTGCTGCAGTTCAGAGTCACTGTATCCCCCTGTATTATTCGAGCAGAGGGACTGCTGGACACCTGGACATTCTTTGGGCCATCTGCAATACAGAAGGATATCTCTTTAATACAGTTTCAGTATCTCTGCAGTTTTCAGACTCTTATAGCAGTTTCAACACCATGGCTTTTCTCATACTTGGTGCTCGAACAGCAGTGGTGTTTTCCCTCGTTCTTCATATTCACTGTATATTCAATCCCATTGAAATGAAGGAGGAGGACAAACCTTCACTCTGAGAACTTGTTTATTATAAACTCTGAGTTTGTCCACTTCAGGAGCAGCTCTGTGTTCATAAGCTGACCATGTTGCAGTGTTCTTTAAGTACCTAGAACATATGGTTTATAATCTGCAGGCCTAAATATTCAGTTGGTTTGCTGGAAACTGTATCTAAATAAAATACTGTCTTCAGGAGACGTGGAGAACTCTGTACTTACAGAGCACGTCCAGGGTCTTGTACTCTGAGAACGCAGATCTGTACCAGTTGGACGCCCTGCACTTGTACTTGTCGCTATTGGCGATATTTCTGATGGTGTAATTCTGTCCAGATTCCACTTCTACATCCTCTGATCCTGATCTCTTAAACCAGATGTAGCTGTACACAGGTGGGTTTGCATCACTGCTGCAGGTCAGAGTCACTGTGTCCCCCTGCATTATGTGAGCAGAGGGGCTGCTGGACACCTGGACATTCTTTGGGCCATCTGCAATACAGAAGGATATGTTATTATTTCTCACTACTGCTGCAGTGTTCAGACTCTTATAGCAGTTTAGTTTATAAAGACTGTAAAAACGATGTACGGAGGCTGAGAAAGCCAATGCACTGCAAAATGAAAATGAGCTGCAAAATCACAAAACACTTCAAGATGTGCTTCACTGCAAATTCACGCTCATGAAACGAAATCAGAAACACTTTCCTCAAATGAGCACGGATGTGTTTCTGGAGAACACTGAAAATGATTGGTTCTTAAGAAGCCACACATTGAGTTCTGATGAATGGTCTCACCAGCGATCGGGATGCTGAGCTCTGTAGCCCAGAAGAAGAAGGAGGACATATAGGACTGAGAAAGAAACTGACCATGGGATCCAAAGCAACTTATTGTTTATAATCTGCAGACCGGAAACTGTGAAATCTAAATAAAATACTGTCTTCAGGAGACATGGAGAACTCTGTACTTACAGAGCACGTCCAGGGTCTTGTACTCTGAGAACGCAGATCCGTACTGGTTGGACGCCCTGCACTTGTACTTGTCGCTAATGGTGATATTTCTGATGGTGTAATTCTGTCCAAACTCCACTAATACATCCTCTGATCCTGATCTCTTAAACCAGGTGTAGTTGGACACAGGTGGGTTTGCATCACTGCTGCAGTTCAGAGTCACTGTGTCCCCCTGCATTATGTGAGCAGAGGGACTGCTGGACACCTGGACATTCTTTGGGCCATCTGCAATACAGACGGATATCTCTTTAATACAGTTTCAGTATCTCTGCAGTTTTCAGACTCTTAAAGCAGTTTCAACACCATGGCTTTTCTCATTATATCTCTTTATATACAACCTCCAGTCAGTCATCAGGGTAATCAAACAGTCATCTACAGCAGCTCTACTGTTCAATCCATTTGAAATAAAATAAAAGACGAGACCTAGAACCTAAGAACCCAGTAATTACAATAACTCCCACTTCAGAAGCAGCACTATGTTGTGTTCAGGAGATATGGAGGACTGTACATTGAGTGTCCTGTACTTGGAGAACACTGGCTGACTGTACCATTACACCATCTGTAATGGTGATATTCGTGATGTTGTATTTCTGCTCCCACCCTACTTCTCTGTCCCCATTATTCCATCAGAGGGGCTGCTTTTCACTCTCACTACAAAAGAAACACAACAGCTTGTTGGCGAGATGAACAACTACAGTACTCGATTTAGTGAAGTCAAAATGTCTATAATCAATGATCATTGATGTATGAAGACATTATGGACACTCAGAGACAGAATAAATGAATTAACACAGCAGTGATGTATGTATAGATCTGGGACATTTTACAAAAAACCAGAGCGCTGTGGCCACAGAGCCTTGCCATTTATAATTTATACCAGTAAAGTAACCTGGCTTTCTGACAGTCGTGGACTTCAGATCGACGTCCACTATTCCAGCTTCCATTGCAACAACTTGCTACAAATGAATGGAGGCAACGTGAGCTGTTAATCATGCTGTTTAACTAAGAGAGGAAATATCATTCTGTCTCAGTCGGGATACACTCGGATAAAACCTTTACTCTACATCCACTGTTTGGTCCAATCAACTCACCAATGAATGTTCTGTTACTGAAGTTGAGGATGAGAATAAGATGAGAAGTTTAGAATAAGCATTACAAATCATTCAACAACAACAACAACAACAACAACAACAACAATAATAACAATAATAATAATAATAATAAATATAGAGAGGAAATATCATTCTGTCTCAGTCGGGATACACACTCAGATATAAACCTTTACCTACATCCACGGTTTGGTCCAATCAACTTCACCAATGAATGTTCTGTTACCAGTTGAGGATGAGAATAAGATGAGAAGTTTAGAATAAGCATTACAAATCATTCAACAACAACAACAACAACAACAACAACAACAACAACAACAACAACAACAACAACAATAATAATACACACACACACATACTATTATTATTATTATAATAACAACAACAGCAATAATATTAGTAATAATAATACCATCAATATTAATGCATTATAATTATTATAATAACAACAACAACAACAACAACAACAATAATAATAATAATAATAATAACAATACTAATAACAATAATAATAATTATATTAGCTAATAATTATAATAACAATAATAATAATAATAATAAATATAGAGAGGAAATATCATTCTGTCTCAGTCGGGATACACTCGGATAAAACCTTTACTCTACATCCACGGTTTGGTCCAATCAACTCACCAATGAATGTTCTGTTACCTGAAGTTGAGATGAGAATAAGATGAGAAGTTTAGAATAAGCATTACAAATCATTCAACAACAACAACAACAACAACAATAATAATAATAATAAATATAGAGAGGAAATATCATTCTGTCTCAGTCGGGATACACTGGATAAAACCTTTGCTCTACATCCACTGCTTGGTCCAATAACTTCACTCAATGAATGTTGTGAACATTTGGAAGATAGAGGATGAGAATAAGATGAGAAGTTTAGAATAAGCATTACAAATATCTAACAACAACAACAACAACAACAACAACAACAACAATAATAATAATATAAACACACAATACACAACAATAATAATATACTATAATTATTATTATAATAACAACAAATAATAATAATACACACACACAATAATAATAATAACAATATTAACACACATTAATTATTATTATAATAATTATTATAATAACAACAATAATAATAATAATAATAATAATAATAACAATACCAACAACAACAATAATACACAATACTAATAATAATAATAATAATAATAATAATTATTATTATTACATATTATAACAACAACAATAATAATAATACACACACAATAACACAATAATACTATAATAATATTAATAATAATAATAATAATAACAACAACAACAACAATAATAATATTATTACTATTATTATTATAACAATAATAATAATAATAATAATATATTAATAATTGTAATAATAATTATAATAACACACAATAATAATTATAATAATACTTATAATAACAACAACAACAACAACAATAACAACAACAACAACAACAATAATAATAATAATAATAATAATAACACATTAACACACACACAATAATTATACAACAGTAACAACAACAACAAATGTAACAACAATACACACACACACACAACACATTAACAATAATAATAATTATAATAATAATAATTAGTACACACACACACATAATAGACACTATTATTATTATAATAATACACACAATAATAATAATAAATATAATAATAATTGTAATAATAATTATAATAACACACAATACACTATAATAATAATTATAATAATACTATAATAATAATAACACACAATTATAATAATAATTATAATAGCACACAATAACACACACAACAACAACACACACACAATAATACACACACACACACACACACACACACACACACACAAATATAGCCACACACACACACACACACACACATTGAAGCAGAATGAAGTAAAGAAATGTACCCTTACTAGTTTGCAATCGCGTGGTAGTCAGTAGTAGACCTGAAATAAAAAACAGAATTATTTTCCCAGCAGCTTATTTGATATCAAATGAAATGAACTGAATTTGGTGTAAATCAGTATATTAAATACAGTAAAATAATTCTGTCATTCCCAATAAACTGTCTGGAGTCTGTTCATAAGATCTATCTTTCTGCGACTGTTCACTGCTTAGTCTCGTTATTTATAAATCTATAACCTTAGCATTCTATCCTAAGTTTAGAGGATATTTATTTATTTATTTATTTATTTATATTTATTTATTTATTTATTTATTTATTTGATATTTTTTTGCTCAATGATACAATAATGAAATAATTCTTTAAACTGTCGACACCAGCAGTTATAAGACTGAAGCTGAGCTGTTGTGTCGGGAGGGTGGAAAGAAATCAAAGGTTAGGAAAATTGTGACTTTATGATTGTAGAGCTGATTTTTGTTTAGACCACCTGGCATCATCAGCAGAAGAATCAGGGGGAGAGGATGAACCCGTCATCAATGCACCTGCATCCACCGAGATGCTGGAACAAACTGGAATGAACTGATTCAAATCTGTGTCAGTAAAACAGTAAACACACAAATTGGGCCACATTTGGCTACTTTGGTATTACCAGATTTTGGCCACTTTTCAAGTGATTCAGGAGACTTGTCATTCATATCAGATGTGGTATATGAGGTGCAATTAAATTATGTACTCAAGGTCCCAGTTACACCCAAAAAAGCAATATCTATTAAATAGAAATAGAAATAAACAGCATGGAAAAAATAAGAAATAACAATAAACAATAACAATAAATAATATAAAGGTGTAGTTTACAGCAACATGTGTGGCAGTTGTGAGCAGATGGTTATGACTGTAGCAGGTTATGAGAAAGAGAAGAAAACATGTTACTGGCTGAAAACCAGGTGGAAATGGAACGTGAAACCCACCAGGGTTGGAGAGACTTATAGCTTGACCCCAGACAAAGCTGGGCTAGTCAACGCAGAAAGGTGTTTGTGTGTTGTGAAGACGAGCAGAGCACTGGTGGAGGGTTTAACCAGTGCTCTGAAAAGGAAGAAATGGATAAAATTAATAAATAAATGACACAGGATTTGAACCCCTACTGGGGCACTTGAGAGGTGAATGCACTAGTGAGTGAACCAACGTGTCATGCAGGAAAAGTCTTAAGTCTGGCTGGAGGTCTGAGGACCAACTGAAACCACACTCCTCAGTGAGAACGAAGATGGAAAAACAAAACTTCTCCTTTTAAAGGAGGACAAGGTTAACAGAAACCAGTCCTGCTTTTGAGGAGGGAAAATGGAGAAGTGCTTCTCTTTAAAGGAGGAAGGTTAAAAAGCTCTAGTTCTTTTTAAAGGAAAGAAAAACAGCACTTCCCTTAAAAGGAGGAAAATGAACAGCACCTCTTTCTTAAAGGAGGAAAACTCATAGAACTTTTAGAGGCATGTTAGCACAGAGACACCAAGACACCACACTGAGGGACCATGAAGAAGTTCTTAAATAGCCTCCTTAACACACCTGACCTCAATCAGCCTGATTGTGGCCCTGATTGGTTGATGGCTGCCCTCTGGTGGCTGGGCAGCCACGGTGTGGGCGGCTCCTTACACAGCATGGATAAAGTGTCAGGTCTCTAGTTAAAGTGTTATAACAGTGGTTTTTCTAGTTAGAGATTAAGAGTTCTACCGGAGGAAAGCTGTTTCTCAGCCTAGTGGTTCTTTACTTAATGCCCCACAACCTCCACCTGAGGGGAGCAGGGCAAAAAGGGTGTGTGCTGGGTGAGTGGGGCACTTATGGCCAAATTTGGGCAACATTTGGGCCACCTTTGTTACTTATAACCCAGATTTGGGCCAAATTTGGGCCAAACATTCATTGCTACCTGTGGCTGTTATGATCACGTATGTACTATAGAAACAGCGCCGTCCATTATTTAACACTAATTTAATAAATGATGATAAATTAATACATTTATTGGTTCACAAAACACCTAAAACATATAAAATATATAATATAAAAATAAAAATAACAGTTTAAAAAGATTTTGAAACATTAACAACTTTTAACAAACAAAAATAGCAGTGAAATTAATTAAAAGTAACACAATTATTATAGCACAGTAATTCACTGATACTTGCTGTCTGTGATTATTTAAACCTCACTAATGAGGTCAATTTGGATATTTTAGAAAAAGACTCAATTATCCAAGACTCTCTTCCACTGTAATTATAACATTTTTTAAATTCAACCTTTGTATCCGTTTCACTCTGTTGAGGAAAGAGCTGCTTTCTCCTGTGATCTCATTTGCTGATGCTTGTACCTAAACATTACAGCCAAAATATCCGCTTTCTAGAACATTGTGACTTATTGTCTTTGTTTATATTGTTTTATTTCATTTTTATTTCATTTTTACTTTTGATCCTGTTGTTCGTATTGTTTCATGTTATCAGACAGTCTTATCAGACGTGTCTCTGCCTGTCGCACTTGTTCCCGACTGTGTGAAAAACAAATGATTGGATTGATTTTACTTACATTCATTTTCTTTTATATGTCTATTCCTTGTCTCTGTTCTGAAGTATGTTCCAGAATTTATATACATATATATATATATATACATATTTATATGTAGTTTATTGTTTAGAATATCAGCAAGAGTGTAAACCGGTGAGAATTCACTTAAATATTTACTGTAAAATACTAAAACAAGTTTAGCCTTAAAATAAATCTTCATCGTGACACAGCATTTCCGACAGACACAGGAGAACTGCAGAGTTTAGGGGAAGAGAGCTTTTCACACCGTCAGACTGTGTGAAAATAACAGCTTTAAAAAGACTGACTAATCATTTCATCTTTCACACACAGACGACACCAAACATAGCTGTTCATCACTGTAAGACGAACCTTATAACAGTGTCATTCTCTGACTGATGATTTATATTTGCTTTAGAGCAGTGTTTCACCCCTACCCTGCATATTTTATACCTGTGTACAGGTCAGAGACTCAGTCTGACTGACTCTGAGAGTAATCTAGTAGTGTATACTGGTCAGAGACTCAGTCTGACCCGACTTCTGAGAGTAATCTAGTAGCGTATACTGGTCAGAGACTCAGTCTGACCGACTGAGAGTAATCTAGTAGTGTATACTGGTCAGAGACTCAGTCTGACCGTGAGAGTAATCTAGTAGTATATACTGGTCAGAGACTCAGTCTGACCGACTCTGAGAGTAATCTAGTAGTATATACTGGTCAGAGACTCAGTCTGACCGACTCAGAGAGTAATAAAGTACTGTATACTGGTCAGAGACTCGGTCTGACCCACTCTGAGAGAAATCTAGTAGTGTATACTGGTCAGAGACTCAGTCTGACCCGACTGACCAGTGTAGACAATAAATCATGGCTAGAGAAAGGATGTTCAATGAAAGGACAGCCCAGCGACAATTCTTTTCAGTGCCTCAGTCCACAAACGTCTTTTACTTTATTTAATGTTATCTATCTATCTATCTATCTATCTATCTATCTATCTATCTATCTATCTTTCTATCTATCTATCTATCTATCTATCTATCTCTTCCAGTTCTCGACAGGGTGAAGTTCTCACTGTGTGAGTTAAAGTGCAGCATTGTTTCCTGTGTTTGAGGGTAGACCACACAAACATGATCAGGATCTGTTCGCAGCTACGTTTCCTACTGGACACATTTACCCATCTTAGTACTGTCTTCCTAAAATTAACTTCATCTTTTAATTTGTTCTTTTTACTGCATTTTCAAAACTGCCTTATTACTACATTATATGCTATAACTGAACTATTAAGTTCAGTATTAAGGTCACTATGGTCACTATTAAGTAATCTAGTAGTATATACTGGTCAGAGACTCAGTCTGACCCACTCTGAGAGTAATCTAGTAGTGTATACTGGTCAGAGACTCAGTCTGACCGACTCAGAGAGTAATAAAGTACTGTATACTGGTCAGAGACTCAGTCTGACTCTGAGAGTAATAAAGTAGTGTATACTGGTAAGAGAGTTGGGGGCATTGGGGATGAGGTGCCAGCATTGCTCCAGAGTCGAAAGTCTTTCCTGGACAACGGGGGACCATTAGTCCAACACCTCTTTATAATACCCTTGATTGCAGGTGTCCCAATACTTCCATGTTGTGTCCATCAATACCTCGCGAAACACTCCCGAAAAAGTTCCCCCATAACATTCCCTCTCCATCCAGAGGTCGGTGCCACAGTGCGCACAGTCTCTGTGCGCAATTCCTCAGCGCTGCCACCAGGAGGGGGGGCTGTTTCTACTGTTTCAGCCTCTCTCTCTCTCTCTCTCTCTCTCTCTCTTTCTCTTTCTCTCTCTCTCTCTCTCTCACACACACACACACACACTCCGCAGCACCCACGCGGCATGGCTGCAGGCGCGCCACCGTCCCGGGAACTGCGCGCGGAGTTCTCGGACCCGCTGGACGGAGAGGTCAGGTTGTCCGTGACCTTGACGGACTCCAGTCTGACCGTGCGAAGAATCCCCCCGTCGTGCCCGTCCCCGTCATCCTCCCCGTCCCCGCCGCTCGCGCTCAGTCTCTCGGACTGCGTGGGGTGTCTCGCGTCCTGCGCGCGCGATGGAGACGGCGGGGACGGAGGCGCGCTCGTGTGCGCCTACTTCTACCCGCGCGCGCGGAGGTGCTGGGCAGGCGGTGTGGCGCGCGCGGCGGCGCGGCACCGCGTGGAACAGAGGCTCCGGGTCGCGCGCAGCGGGGACGCGGGCGCGGAGCTGCAGGAGGCGCAGCGCTGGGCACGCGCGGTGTCGCGCAGGGCCGCGCGCAACGCCGCGCTCGCGCACGGTGAGCAAAACCAAACTGGTATGTGGTGATGGGCGCACTGGACATCCAGCCGGTCACGTGACTCATCCCTGTCTGGCAGGCAGGTGAGGACAGGGGTCCTATCCACTTGGGTCCACTCTTCCACTGACTGGGAGCTCTTTGAGGTCTGGTGATTTTGCAGGTCCATCAGAGTGACCCAGTACCTGGGTGGTGGTTTGGGAACCAGCCCTGTGACCGGAAAGGTTGCTGGTTCAATTCCCTGAACAGGCAGGGACAGGGTGCCGAAGTGCCGTATTCACAGTATGGTTGTCTAACAGTTTCTTAAGCTGCTGTCCACTGTTGTCCAATGACTGGGAGCTTGTTTCAGCTGGAACTGTTCCAGAGTGAGAACTAGGATTGAGGTCTGGTGATGTTGCATCGGTTGGACCAACAGTGGTCATCCTGGACTGTGGGAGACCAGGGAGTGTCAGTGTTGGGTTCTGCTCAGACATGAAGGTCCCAGTCAGTGGGTTAGACTGGATAGGTACCATAAGAGTCTAAGAGACAGGACACGGCAAGGAGATGCAGAACCAAGTGTTAGAGAAGAACTGATGTGTCTTCTGTCCACCGAGCTGGTCTTGTTTTCTGGATGAATGGGTGGATTTGTACTTTCCTCACTATTGTCAAAGGAGGGTTCTATAGTAAACCCTTTATAAATATAGAATTTTAACAACTTAAAGAACCATTTGAAAGCCTGGTAAAGTGGTTCTCCAGATACTATAAAAGCCTCTCATCTGTGGTTCTTTATAGAAGTGTTCTTTATAGGATGAAAAGTATCTCACTGTTGTCAGTATTATTTTTTACTTAACCTTTATGAGTGTATTTGTGAGGAAATTAAGGAAACTACACTCTTAAAAACGATGGTGCTGGAAGGATTTTACATGATGCCACAGAAGAAGCACTTTTACAAGTCCACACAATGTTAGGGTTCCAGGAAGGACCCTTAACTTAAAAATGTTCTTCACAGTTCTCAGAATCAAAACTGTTTAAAAAGAACACTTTTCCTTCCGGTGAGCAAAACTGAATGAATGGCGAACTTATAATGATGATCCGTGTCTTCATCAGAAGCTGGAGGACGTTCCCCTGCAGGTCTGTGGAGATCTCTGTTCTGGAGATGCTTTAGATCTGATACTTTATGCTGGTTGGTTTTGGCAGCTGTGTTTATTTTATGTCTTTGGAGTTACGATATGTTACTGTACTGGTCTCTTTAGGGACACTTTGGTACACACACTTTTGGTGTGTGTGTGTGTGTGTGTGTGTGTGTGTGTGTGTGTGTGTGTGTGTATGTGCGTGCATGGTGTGTGTGTGCGTGGTGTGTGGCTTTTAAATTCTGCTGTGTAAGGGTCTCATTCTGAACTCTTGTGGGGGCAGGCGGTCATAACTAATGAATGGATGCAGGGAAATCGTTCCATCCTCTTAAAGTGACAGATTGAACACTACTGTAGTGAACAGAAGTGCTTCTAATCATCATCCCCTACATCATAAAACACCAGGAGCACTATACAGAACAACCTTAAATTTAAAGTAATGTTAGCAGACCAGACGTTCTATATAGTACTATTATAGAACGTCTGGTCTGCTAACATTACTTTAATGTTCATTACCTTAGGGTTCTATACAGAACTGCTGATGTTCTAATGTAGGAAATGGTGATTAGAACCATTTGTGTTCATTACCATAGTGTTCTATATAGCACTGCTGATGTTCTAATGTAGGAATTGATGATTAGAACCATTTCTGTTTATTATAATAGTGCTCTATATTGCACTTCTGAGGTTCTAATGTAAGGAATGGTGATTAGAACCGTTTCTGTTCACAATCATAGTGTTCCATACAGCAGCAGAGACTGGTGATCTCCAGCACTGCACTGGGCTGCTACCTTCAGAATGCTGGAGTCATGTTTCCCAATGCCCCAGGGTGTTCAAAGCAACCAGGTCACAGGTCTAGAGCTGGTAGGACGGTCACTTTCTCCACGGTCCAATGAGTTGCCAGCAAGGGCAAATGAGGGAGAGTTCGGGAGCCAAGACATGCTTTCACATAATCTTCTGCACCAGTGAAACACACGTCAATTCAGAACCATGTCCTTTAAATGTCATTGCACATAATGACCTTCATAAGAACAAAGTCCTGCAGTGGTCTAGTTTAACATCAGAGTTCAGTCGTATTTCTTATACCCTCAGTGTCACTGCTGGACTGAGAACAGTCCACCAACCAGGAATATCCAACCATGTCAGCACTGACGAAGGACTAGAGCAACACAAACTGTGCAGAAACAGATGAGCTTCTGTCTCTGACTTTACATCTACAAGGTGGAGACACTCGGTACTAGAGTGGACGGTGAGTGGACACAGTGTTTAAACACTCCAGCAGCACTGCTGCGTCTGATCCACTCGTACCAGTGCAGCATATTGTCTAACAGTTTGGCGACAGATTTAACGCGACATGCCAGACGGTAAAGAACCTTCATCTAAAGTGAAGGTTTAAGAAACACGGCTCTGAATGTTTTTCTATGCTTTAACTGAAAGAACCCTTTATTTTTAGAGTCTAAACTCTCGAATGAAGCTGCAGGACATCCACAGATCTGCTGCTCACTGGGTGTGTTTTAGAGTAACTCTACACTGTTTTGCTTAAAATCTAAGATCAGCAGTGGAAATACTCAGACCCGCACGTCCGCTGGTCTGCCTAAACATCATTGGCTGGTGTTGCCACGTTTCACTGCTTGGTGACCATTCGCACCCTTTATGGACATCATGTACACCCGTAATGATGGGACATTCCAGCAGGATAATGCACACCATCAGCCCAAGTTCTCCAGAACGTGTTCAGTGATGTGTTTCAGGTCCACGTGACACATCGGACGGAAGGACTTTGGAAACTCTGACCATTCACATCTCTTTGCCATCAGCATGCTGGCCAGTGTTCAACCTCACTCACTAGATCCCAAGATCACACCTTGTCTGGGCGTTCCCGAGTATAGGCCCCTTTGAGGCTATACTGTCTTAGATCATTGTCTTAGGAAAAGGTCATCTCACACCATGTGATGAACCTTATCAAATGGTCGTCTCTTACTATCTGTGTATACAGTCAACCTCCTGAAGAGTGTTGATGAACACCAATCTGTGTAAAACATTCCTTTCTCCATGATCCTCGTCTATATGTTAATGTAACCAACCCACCTTTGTGTATCACCCCAAGTGACCTTACCTTCATCCCCTATTTACCCCTCTTCCACAAATGTATATAAGGTCCTCCTAAAATCCCTCAGATCAGACTGGATGGACTGGCAGACTGGACAGCCCTTCAGGCTGGATTCAGATCAGACTGGATGGACTTGCAGACTGGACAGACCTTCAGACTGGATTCAGATCAGACTGGATGGACATACAGACTGAATTCACTTCAGAGAGTGATCAGAGTGATCAGATCAGAAGTGGATGGACATACAGACTGAATTCACTTCAGAGAGTGATCAGAGTGATCAGATCAGAGTGGATCAGACTGAGTTGACTACAAACCAGCGAGACGAACTGAGAGACCAACCAGACTACTGACCAACTCAGCTGTGTCCATATATGCTTCTCTGTCTGCATCTGAATAAACCCACAATCTGAACCTCCAGTCTCCTGACTCCTGAATGCCGAATTTCGAACAATAATTAATTTCCCGACTGATATTCCGTGACCTTTGGAACGTCAGTGTAGAATAACGTCCTTGTCCTGATCATGGTGAGTGTTCACTACTGGTCAGTAGGAGCCTTTCACTGAAGGAATCATGGCTGTAGTGTTTTATGTGGCTTACGGTTCTGCCACTTCCCTCAGTGTGTGTGTGTGTGTGTGTGTGTGTGTGTGTGAGAGCACGGCCTCTCCTGCACAGCAGTCTGCCTCAGTCATACACACTGCCACCATATGCTTAATTCATAAGCTTGTGTTTCTTTTGCATGCATGATCCAGGGCAGCCAATAATACAGTATTTAAGAGCGTAGATGTATTTTAAATGAGTTTGTGTCAAAGCAAAGAATCCTCCCCAAACCGTGAGGCACAAACGTCTCTGCGCAGATAAAGCAGATTGGCTTTGGGCCACATGACCTCGGCGCTGGATGCTTTCAGAGGGATTCGGCCATATGCAGTGGCTCCATCTGCACAGCCTGATGTTTGGGATTTGCTCGCTGTCGGTCCACCAGTCACCCGAAAGGTCACTCTGCCCTGCCGTGCCTTCATGTAGCATTAGTTTGATTGGCTGTCTACAGGCTGGCTGTGTTTTCCTCTCTGGGTGAGTTCAGTTGGAGTGAAAGAGAGGTTTGATGGTGTCCTGTTTGCTCTTGTTATTCCATAAATGACAGGCTTAGTCCTTCAGAGTGGGGTCACCGTGACAGCATCACAAACCCACCAGTGAAACGATATGTGCTGTCAGTTTTATATGTAATAACGATGGTAAAAGGAATTTACAATGTCTTTGGACACTGTTTTGTCTTAGAACACCGTGTACGTATCCCTCCACATCCCTCTACGTTCAGTGCTGGAGCCCCACATGCTTTCACGTTTTCACACAAACTCACCTGATTGACTTTGTCGACATCGTAACCATTTACATGTTATTAGAAGAAAAAAAAAAGAACGGAAAATGCTCCAGGTCCGGAATCATCTTCAGGAAAGGTTTGGAATGGCGTTTGATTCCAGAACTCCCGGCTCTGTTCAACACAAGCTTGGCGTGAACTCAGAGAGCCTCTGCAGGCTGTTTTTAGAAGCAGGTGCTAAATGAGATGCTGCTTTTGCATAGCTGGGTTCATCTTTATGGAGAAGGCTGCTGTGGTGCAGCAGGCGGTGCAGATAGCCATCTACAGCTTTGCTTGGAGAGCTTTGAAGGTGAACTTGAAAGGCAGTTTTACCACTAAGAACAACACTCCCCTGAGAAGTTCTGAGACTGAGAGGGAGGGTGTGTGTGTGTGTGTGTGTGTGTGTGTCTATGTGTGTGTGTGTGTCCATGTGTGTGTGTGTGTATTGTAAATAATCCTGCAGCAACCACAACTTACCATAAGGTGGCTGATTCAGACAGTTAAACTCTGACCTTTCAATCGTAATGGTTTATGTATTTTTCCATTTCTCTACATCATCATAAATAAGGAAAGGAAAGGTGCAAACATAAACATAGAGTTCTAAAGGTTAAGATACGGAGGTTCTAGAACATCTAATGAATCACAAGAACCCTGAAAATATTGAGATTTGTTAACATTTTGCAGGTGTTTGGCAGCACTGGACTAAAGTGACCACCTGCTTTTTGCTGTGTATTTCACCCTGCATGGATGCATTTCTTTGTGTGTGGATGGAGGTCCAAGTCCCTTGAGGGACATTTGTTGGCTCTCTGCGGAAAAAAAGCTTAAAGTGACCTGTCTGTAGCAACATCATTGGACAGCGGAACATGCTTGAGGGAGAACATTAACTGCTCGGTCCGATCCAGAGCAAAACAAGCTAAAGAAACTTCAGAGATGTTCTGACTATATAGACAAAACTGATAGTGAGGTCAGGATGTTGGACCATGACCACCCCATCACCACCCCATCTCATCCCAACACTACTGGATGGAGCTCCATCGTTTCAAGGAACACTTTGTACCCCTCTAGCCCATGCCTGGCATTAGATTCCATTGGTGCTCCTGAAGGTCCTGCAGTGGGTGCAGCTTACAGTAGATGAATGCATTTTTTAGGAGGGGTGTCCACAAACCTTTGGACATATAGTGTCTCGAAGGTTGAAGCTGGGTTACCTGTATAAAAGGCAATGGAAACGCTGTATGAAGACGGGAACGTACTGTAGTGTAAATGTGCCGAGGCTTGTTTCCAAGGTTACTTTAAGGTCATTTGATCACATTCAGCGACTGTCCACTATATATAGTGACACACGGAGCCTCCCGCTGATGCTTTAGTCCTGACATTGCTCCTGGCCTCTCACCCTTGCGGCTCTCTTCGCTCCACTGTCAGCCCGCTGGGCTCCACTCCCCTGGGACCAGCGCTCCCCAGCCTTCAGGGCAGCTCTGACAGCCTGACAGACTCTCCCCAGGCTGCCAGGCAGCTCCCGTCTGCTCACTGCTCATACCAATTAGCATGGTGGCCTCCTACTGTTCTGCTGCAATACAACCTGAAAATGTAATATTGTGATGCTCAATTTTATCAATATTTTCTCACATCCTTATCAGATGCTCACCGATGACGGCATTTACACAGATATATCGCTGTCACTGAAATAATAAACAATTGCAAATATGAACAAAACTTTGCAATTAGTGACATTTTGATCCATCTGACCGCAGCTCTTTTCAAGTCTGAAATGACACTAAGTGCTGTCCACACACTCTTACACATCAGTGATCTGAACTGCCTATCAGGCACCTACCCGGCCATGCAATTACCCACCCAATTATTCACTTAATGAGCATCCTGCAGATACGCCGTCCTCAGGGCAGGCTGCAGTAAACGAATGAACGAGAGAACTTCTCCATCAGCACATCCATACTGAAGAGTTCAGACCTGTGTGGGGCATACAGATGTGCCGTAGCTTCTTCTGCTCACAGTTCCTGCTGCTTTCCTCCTCAGTTAAACTCAGCAGTGTTATGAGCCTCGTGATGTGGAACACTTCACACTAAGTGGTGTGTCTGTGTGATTGTGGCCACGTCTCCTGGCTCAGAGCATACAGTCCTCAGGGTCATTGTGGCAGAACAGGGCCAGGCTCATGAAAGGATCATGAGAACGATCGTGAGGGATTCTGAACACTACCACAAATCAGATGCAGTGGATTATCTGGATAAATTAGTCCGTACTATCACTGGTGTACCTTCTATCCTGCTTCTGGAGTCCAGAGCTGCATTCAGAAATGTGAAGGCTACGACTGCTCCTGTCCGTTAAATCGACTGAATGATGGGAGCAGCAATTGAAGAACCTGAACACCTTCAGTATCATCAATTTCAGTGACGCCTATTGATGAACAGAGATCAATTCTCGGATGAGTTCCATCAGCATTTCCTTAAACAGCTTATTGAAGTGTTTTACGGACGTTTTATTGCCGCTTAGCTGAATAACTGGTTCATGCTTTTCACTGAAGATCACTTGATGGGCTTCAAATGGTACATTCCTGTCCTGGACATGCTCAGCTTCTCTCCAGAACTGGTTAACGCTGCGTAACCCAAGCAATATTAGTGTAAAGTTACCGTAGTGCCTCAGTCCACATGCTCCTTTCACTGCAGGTGCTGCTTGTGTGTCTCTTGGCTTGTGTCCAGCTGTCCATGAGGGGGCACCCAAAGCATGATTTGTATTTACTGCAGTGGTGTGAAAATGAACGAAACTGCAGGGGGAGCCCAGGAGCAATATGCGTAATTGCATAACGCCTCCCTAAGCGCTGGTCGTGTCCCTGGGTGGGAATTCCTTACACGGACTGAATGGACAGGAAGGGAAGTGACGTTTATGGAGGACATTCAGTCTTTCAGTCCCTTAAAAAGTCAGACTCTTCTGACACACTAAACACTTTCTCTCAGTCTCTGTGTCTGTTTAATCTCCCTGTTTTCTGCTGGTTCTCATTCAGGTTCTGTACCACATACAAATCCCTGAGACATGAGGGGATTTGCGTCTCTCCTGTCTGAATGAAGCAGTTAGTGGGGTTGAGTGAAAGGGGCGGGTGAGTCTTTTGAGCGCCTTTGCTCTCTGCGGCTCAGAGCAATCAGGCAGCGAAGCAGCGGAATTAATTACACAAAGCCCCATTAATCTGACTTCAGCATACACATCTGAGCTCCAGCAGCTTCTCCCAGACACCAGCATGACTGACGTCCCTAATCAGCGCTCTCTGACGAGGAGGGAGGAGATGTGCTTTGTGTATTGTTGCATGTTTTACAGATAATCTGATATTGTAACTTGAAATCAGGATACCACGTCTAATAATCTGATTCAACCTTTTGAACCCTAGGGCCAATTTTCTGGGGTGTTTTCAAAGTTTGACATACTTTTATTCACCAACACATAAACGTACTTATTTGAGACAGTCACACACACCAGATATTGTTATTTTCAGCAGATTCTAGACCCTTTAAATATGTCTTCATTTATAGAATAGGGATGACATGGATATTTATAATAATGTGTTCAAAAAGAACAGAGTGTCCTTTTTTTGTTATTTATGCACGCACCAGTATCGTCCCTTCTCAGGACTTTTATTCTGTATGAGCAAAGAAGGAGAGCAAATAGCCCCACCCTTCATAAATGTCATTGATGTCATTAGCCCCACCCCCTCTCACCGATCAGTCAGAGTCTGCATGCAGGTTGAGCAGTAAACATGCACCTCCTTTGGCACTTAAACTGGGATTCCCCAACCACACTCACTCTCCCCCTGTCCCACGTGATGCTGCTGACACTAGGAGTGTGGGGACGAGCACATGCTTCCTCCGACACGTGATGTCAGAAGTGGAAACAAGACCCTGAAGCAGAGTTTCACTTGCTGGACTTGACATGCCCACCTCTGGTTTGATGTCTTTGGTGGTGTCCAGCTCATGTGCCTTGGAAGTCCACCATCATTTTAAAGCCGCAACCATTCAGGTAACACACTGCAGCTCCTTTTACTCTGAGCTCATGCGGTGCTCGTTGTCATAGTAACATGCTCCACCGCACTCCACACATGCACATCCACCTTTTGGATTGGACTACTTGCATTGGGCATGTAAACACAGTTACTGTTGCAGGGCCGAACTCGGGCCTCCTCTGCTGTTTTGAGGTTTCTGATGCAAACTGGTATTTATAAGCCCTGCAGCTCCTGCGCAAGACTGAGCAAACATGTCTCCGCTGATTTACTACGTCTGGGTTGGGGGACGACGACTGTGAGAATTTTAAATGTTTTGCACTTTAATTTGGTCGCTTGTAGAGGAGAGTAAGCTGTTGGCAGATGTGAGGACTCTGCCTGATGTGTTTACAGCACAGCCGTCTCACAGGACCCTTCGCTTACACAGTGTGGCTGTACACCGGGGGGATAGTAACATATCTCTGTACACACACACACACACGCACACACACTAACGAAAAAGTGTATGGACAAAAGTATTGGGACACCTGCTCATTCATTGTCAGGACAGACTTTCTGCTTGATATTGGAGCATTGTTGTGAGGATTTGATTGCAGTCAGTGACCATTAGTGAGGTCAGGATGTTGGGTGATTACCACTCAACTCATCCCAGAAGTACTGGATGGAGCTCCATCATTCCAGAGAACACAGTTCCACCGCTCCACAGCTCCATGCTAAACCCAGGGCATCTCAGCCTTGTCCACCTCATACCCCACCTGTTCATAACTGGGAAGCACTTTTTATGTGATATATATTTTGTCTTTTATTTCTTGGACAATGAAAGTGTGAGAATTAGGGCCTCAACAACAACGTGACCCTTAGAACCTGAGATCCGTGCATTGTTACACCTTTAATAACTATATGTAATAATGACCACAAAACTTACCCTATGTGACCATGCCGTTCTCATCACTGTGTGATACATTCATTTGTTTCTCATTGATTTTAATCCCAGTTTAAATGCCATGGCAGCCTTCCAGTGCATGTTTACTGCTCTGACCACATGTACACGGTCAACCTGCACACAGACTCTGACTGATCTCTCAAAGGTTGAGAAACCCTGCTGTAGCCCACGTCTGCTATTAGACATGGTGCCAATCGGTTCATGCTTGTTTAGCTGCTCCAGAGAGTCCTATTCTATTGGCAGTACTTCTCTATAGGGACTAAGCTAGCGGTGTGTGCATTTGCACATCTGTGTCAGCAATGGGTGCAATTTAAAGTAGCTGAATGCATTTATTAGAAGGGGTGTCTACAAACATTTGTACATATAGTGTATGATACTACACACACACACACACACACACACACACACACACACACACACACACACACACACACACCCTGCAGCTGGGATGTAACAAACCAAGCTATCCAGTGTTGATGCTGACCTGGCTATAAGGCTACACCTGAGTCACAGCCGTGCTGGTGTGAAAACCCTCACACACACACATACACACACACATACACACACACTCACGCACAGAAGACCATTAACACTCTCTACTGGTGCACAAAAGCACATGCTGGAAACGCGCACAAACAAACACACAGTAATGCGAGTGAAGCGGAGTAAAAATAGAAAACTAATCCCTCTGGGGATCCGTTTGATTCCGAGTCATAACAGCGTTCACTATTGGATGCAGGCTTGTGCTCGGAAAACCACTGAGCTGGAATCCAGGCTTATCCCCCACAACCAGAGAGCCCAACACCGGCTTTTACTATCAGGATTTACGTTCACAATATACAGAATAATGATCATTCACATGGCACACAAATACATGTCCAGATATTTATGGACACCCTTTGTAATGAATGCATTCAGCAACTTTACGTTGAACACATTGCTGACACGTGCAAATTCCCACACACAGCTTGTCTGATCCGTATAGAAGTGCTGCCAATAGAATAGGACTCTCTGGAACAGATAAACAAACATGAACCTATGGGCACCATGTCTAATGCAACATGTCTGCTCTCTGGAATGCAGGAGCTCCTTCCAGTACTTTTGCGATGAGCTTTGGAGTTGGGGATGAAGTGGGATAGTGATCATCCAACATCCTGACTGCACTAAAACTGTTGTCACTGAATGCAATCAAATCCTCACAGCAATGCTCCAAAAGTAGAAAGTCTTTCCTGGACGGTATGGACAACTGCTCCAACAAACGCAGGATTAACTCTTTATAATGCCCTTGATTTCAGGCGTCCCAATATTTTTGACCATATAGTGTATGTAAGCTGTTTTTATTAGACATTTGCTTTTTGACCTAGAACTGTGTGTGTGAGTCGCCACTGGCGGTTCTGCTCATACTGTACTAAGAATGAGACTGGAAGTGAGTACATACTAATGAATTGCTAATTAGGGCTGACGAGGCTTTTGTTGGAGATGTGGAGTTCACATTTCCACGGCAGCCACTAATGAGAGACGGATGGTGTTGGTGTTCAGTTGTGCATGGCTCATGATTTAGAGCGAACTTCAGTTGCCTAAAGCAGGACTAATGGGACTAAAATCCATAATTCCACATGTTCTATTATTTATTAAATAGGAAAAGAAAGGGGGTGTATATGGAGTTCTTACTTCCGTAAGTTGAGAGTGATTTCTTAAGTGTGAGAGCACAATTCCTGCCATTCTCACGGGTTTCATTGGCTCACATGCGAGATATAAACGTGCTCTCTCAGATCTGCTCTTGTACGAAACTGCATACTCTCGGATATAACCTGCTGAAGTGTGAGTGCTGTCTTCTTACGTTTGAAAGTGTGCACACAGACCAGTCCCCCACTATCGCACTTTTCAGTGCAACAAAGCTTCTGCTGGTAGCTGGTTTTGATCAACGACGTTCTTGATGTCACACCTCTACATTTGTACGTTGCATGTGAACAAATGAGGCCTGTGAGTGCGGCAGGAATTGTGATCTCGTGATTTAAAAAACAATGCTCTCAACTTCTGGCACCAGTGTGTCCCAGTTCCATATTAATTACTAATGCAAGAATTTGAGTATGGAGTTTGAAACATGCCCTCACTGTCGAAAACAAATAGATAAAACTGGCAAATCTCGCCGTGCAGTTGTGTCTCAGACAGATGTGCAAATGAGTACAGGTGTGGTCTGATTAGACACGGGGTTCTGGACAAAGAGGACCAAGCTGAAAGGCTCTGCTGTTATACATGTAGTATATATAGCTTTTTGTACATATTCAGAGATAAAGAGAAAGAAAAATAGAGACCCCCGAAAGTCTTTGTAGCTTTTAACTTAAAGGACATTATAAACATGTGAGGTGATACAACTAAACACATCAAATTGAAGACATGTCCTTTCAGCATCGTCCAAAAAAAAAAACATCCTGAATAAGCTTCATTTAGTTAGTTAGTTAGTTAGTTAGTTATGTTCTTATTTTCCTCTATAACCCAACATCTGGGTCAGTGATGTCATCAGCCCCGCCCCCTCTTGCTGATGAGTCAAGCGTGTACATGTGGACTGATCACTGAAAGGCTTCTTTGGCATTTAAACTGGGATTTAGTTCGACTGGGCTGGGTATCGTGTCTGCAGCTCACTCTGATCCCGAGTCACGAAGCCTACTGCGGATCTCGGGTTGCGAGAGTTGATGTGAAATGGCTGTGAAAAGGTTAACAAAACACTTACAAAACCACACTGCATTTGAAAACGAGGGCTTATAAAACGGATGATGACGTTGAAACAATGTTGGAAAGGTGTTGGAATCACACATTGTCAGTATGACATGCAGTTTGCATTTGAATGAGTTGATGATTTGATAAAGCAGTGGTGATTTAACCGGGACAATACCGTTGAAATGCCGGCTGGGATTACGCCTGTTCGTTTTTGTTTTGCTTCAGATGTTTAAGCAGATCAGCAGAAATCACCTCATGTAAGCATGCAAATCAGATTACGTTTAAAAATATATAAATAAAGTATGTGACTGAAATGTGATTTCAGCTTTACAGTGCTTTGTCTGAAAGCAGCCTCAGACACCACCACGCTTACGCTGTAATGGAGGCTGACTGCAGATCAGATTTCCCGCCACTTTAGGTTCACCGTGTTTCTGCTTTACAAACGCTTCACACAAACATGGAAGAAGACACGATTAGACCCCCTGTCAGATCACACCTCCCTCCAGTTTCATACACTAGACTTCCTTAACGGCCAGACAAAGGAGGTGAGAAAGAAATAAAGCGTCCCTGAGGGACCTGCAGCTTCATCTTCCCAAAACAGTACCATCCCTCTCTCTCTCTCTCTCTCTCTCTCTCTCTCTCTCTCTCTCTCTCTCTCTCTGCTGTCTGATCCCCGAGTCTGCTCTGTCTGTTCCATGTCAGTTTGATCTCCTGTGGATCTGTCTGCTTGGGGTTTGAGGGCTGGGTTCCGTCTTAGTCCATCAAGCCTCTACCTGTCATCAAGTGTCTCAAACCTCTGTTTGAATCGGTCAACAGTCTGTCCTACTGTATTCTCATTTCACAAGGTGGAAAAAATGTCTAAGGGAGGATGCAAGTTCCATTCTGGGTGTTGGGAATCTGGATGGATAGGGTTCTCCAGAGGGATGAGATGGTGTTCGTTACCACTGTAGTGGTGTCGCTCAGTATCATGGAGACCAGAAAATCTGCATGAAAGTCAGTAAGAACAGCTTTGGTACTAATCTGTTTATTTGTTTTAAGACGAGATGTCTCCAAGGAATGTGTTGGTTTTGAGGAAGTTATGCTGTGTTCCATTGGAACTGGGATGTCGGCAGGGATGGACTGACCATCGGGAATTCTTCTGGGCTGCTGAGAGAGTGATGGGGCCTGTTAAATGAAATGGAACTAATTAATAGAGACCCACCAAGCCCCACCCCATCAACGGAATGAAGCCTTGAGCGTGACTTCATTCCCAGCTCCGGCATTCCAAACGGAATGCAGCATCAAACTAATAACTTGCTCCTGAAAGTTTCCAGGCTAATTCGGTTGTGAAAGTGTAGGTGTACCAGAGTGAGAACTGCACTAAACACTCTCTTTCACTTCTCTTTCACTCTTCATGGAAGTGTGATCAACACCTTCAGCACTGGCAGCCTCCATCTGTTCGTACTCTGCAGGAAGTTTGAGAAATTCCGCAAGATGTTCCTGAAGCCCAATTAAACATTCTCTCAGATTCAGAATGGAAAATTACTGCTGTGCTAAAAACGTCACATCGTTCTCTGTCTGCATTTATCTATTGCTGTATACACCGATCAGCCATAACATTAGGACCACCTTGTTTATACTCTTCATAGACAGTCTATCAGCTCTTCTGATCACACAGGAGCTCTTTGTGGTTCTATAATTCCAGACTGTAGTTCATCTGTTTCTCTGCAGACTTTATTCTCCTCCTTTCACCCTGATCTTCAATGATCAGGACCCCACAGGACAGTGACACTGAGAGGATTCAACACCCATCAGCACCACTGTCCCAGATCCACTCGTACCAGAGCAACACACACCAACACACATCCTATTCTATTGGCAGTACTTCTCTACAGGGACTAGACAAGCTGTGTGTGCATTTGCACATCTGTGTCAGCACTGGATAAAGTAGCTGAATGCGTTCATTAGAAGGGGTGTCCAGTTACTTCAGGACATACTGTATGGTGTCTGTATTTTTGACCATAAAGGAGAACATAAATCTCTACTTACTATCTGTCCATCTCTTTGTCTTTTTCTTCCTCTGTCCATCTGTCTGTCCCTCTGTCCCCATCCTCTCAGGTGGACAGTACAGTCAGGTGTGCAGAGTACGGCGGCTGATGGTGCTGGTCAATCCTCTGAGTGGGAAAGGTCAAGCCATGGCTCTTTACACTGGTCCAATTCACAGAATGCTGACCGAGGCTGCTGTCCCTCACACACTCATCACCACAGGTGAGTCTCACATCCACAATCCATAACACACATGCAAACAAATACAGAAATGCATCGTCAGCCTCTACACACTTATACTGTGTGTGTGTGTGTGTGTGTGTGTGTGTGTGTGTGTGTGTGTGTGTGTGTGTGTGTGTGTGTGTGTGTGTGTGTGTGATAAATGGAGCTGGAAGCTCACCCACTTAAACAAGCTGTTTCTGAGGCTTTCTTTTAAAAGTCGGGTCTTCAGAGGCCGGTCAGTCCTCGTTTCTGGAGATGGCTCTGACAGCTAATGGAAAACCTCCAAGCTTCCCAAAGTTATTTATTTACTCAATTAGGGACGCCCTGATGCAGAAAACAGAAACACACCCCAAATCTGTCAAGAGGCAGTGAGCGTAAACAGCAGGAGAACACTCTCTTCAACATCAAGAGACGGAGACACAGCGAGATATATATAGATGCAGTATTTTTAGATCTTTTAGATCTAGTAATATTTGGGAGTGGAGCCACAGAAAGTTAGAGACTCGGAATTACTCCATTGGCATCGCACTAAAGAACACGAAGTCTTGGGAAAGATCCTCTGGTACAACTTCACTGTCCTACAATGTGCTTCATAAATGCTGTAAATGAATAAAACCTTCAGCACCAGATGACCAAAACCCATAGTCCTTCATCAGGACCCTGAAGCTTTTCAGTTCTTCAGTCTTCATCAGGAGCCTGACATGTTTCAGTTCAAAAGGTGTTCACCAGGAACCTGGTGCATTTCAGGCTTCAGGAAGCATTTAGATCTTCATCAGGACCTTGAAGTGTTTCAGATTGTAGGTCTTCATCAGGATCTTGAAGTGTTTCAGATTATAGATCTTCATCAGGACCTTGAAGTGTTTCAGATTGTAGATCTTCGTCAGGACCTTGAAGTGTTTCAGATTGTAGATCTTCATCAGGACCTTGAAGTGTTTCCGATTGTAGGTCTTCATCAGGACCTTGAATTGTCTTGGCTATAGGTCTTCAACAGGACCATGAGAAGTTTTGGATTGCAGGTGTTCATCAGGACCTTCTGGAGGTTTCTAGATCTTCATCTTTCTGCTAAAGTAAACGAAGCAGTTGGGTGTTTGTTGTACAGACTGAACATCTGTTAACTAGAAGAGCAGTTTTCCAGCAGGTTTAGTGGAAATGTGTGGCCTAATGAAGTTCATACAGGTATTAATGTTGAAGTGTGTTCTTAATCAGCAGCTTTTCTAGTTCCTCCACTGATAATAACACTGGATTTACTGGATTGTGTGGAAGTTCTGTGCCATTTGTTTACAAACCCCTCTGAGATCTGGATTCAGGTTTGAATATGAGTTACGTGGAGTGAGCTTTATAGTGCAGCATGACTGAAGAACAGTGGTGTGGTGTCTGGGATGGCCCACGACACCCAGACAGAACGTCTAGCACATCAGAATTCATCGTTTTTTCCTGCCTAACTCCTGTGAGGTGCTCCTGACATTGATCAAGTGACAGATCGCTCGACACTCGGGTAAACATGGCACAGAGAAAATGCGATGCTGCAGTTGCAGCTGTCAGAAGTTTGAGTTTCAGTTTTCAGAGAGAGTTTAGGAATGAAGGAGCAGTTTGAGGTGAAGAACATCACCAGAACTCTTCAGGACCGTCATGTTGAGTGTGAAGGTGCGGACTCTGGTGAAGTGCTGTGTACTGTACTTGTGGAAATGAAGATTTCTTGACAGACGTCATCAGTATTTTGGGTTAATGGAGTTTTTGAAGAGACGTTTGGCCCCTGAGGTGCTGAGCTGCCTTCTTGGTGGGAGCTGAGAGAGCAGCAGCACAGAGAAGTGAACTCCCAGTAACCTTTCAGTGAGAGGCTGGTCCTGATGGTGGGAAATGGGAGAAAAACTGGAAAAGCCTTTATAAAGAGACAGCTGACCTGACCGGACATCACTGCTGCTGCAAATTACTGAACTATTACACATCTCGCGCACTCTCTCTCTCCTGCTCTCAGCATTTCTCACTCTCTCTATGGCACTCTCTCTCTCTTACTGGGTGTGTGTGTGTGTGTGTGTGTGTGTGTGTGTGTGTGTTACTGGGTGTGTGTGTGTGTGTGTGTGTGTGTGTGCAGTCAATCAATCCCAGTGGAGAAATCCACAGACAGGAGCTCATTTTTATGATAGAAAGAGGCTGTATATTTGACATTTAGTGCTCTGTGTGTGTGTGTGTGTGTGTGTGTGTGTGTGTGTGTGTGTGTGTGTGTGTGTGTGTGGAAGAGAGAGAGAGAGAGAGAGAGAGAGAGAGAGAGAGAAAAAGAGAGAGAGATGGACTCGATGTCATAGAATGCTGACTCAGCTCTTCTTACTGTAGCTGAAACCACAGATTTACTTCTCTCCCCTCTCTCTCTCTCTCTCTCTCTCTCTCTCTGTCTCTCTCTCCCCCCCCCTCTCTCTCTCTCTCTCTCTCTCTCTCTCTCTGTCTGCCTCACCTTACCTCATTCATAGGTAGGCTATGATCTACCATTGTTCCATATTGTTCCATATTGTTCCATATTGTTCCATATTGTTCCATATTGTTCCATATTGTTCCATAGCCAGGGCCAGAACGTTGGTGCCTTTGAGGAGTGTCAACCTTAACAGTACTACCGTTCACTTTCAGTTACTAAACATAAGGGTTTTAGGTTTTTGAGCTCACTTGGCATTTCCCAAACTCGGACTTGGCCCCCGTCTGGCCTGCATATATAGAGGATTACCTGCTCTCTCCTGAATCAGCTCCAAAGAATCAGCTCATTACCAGCCTTTTCAGAAACGCAGGGTCTGTTAAAACAGAGAATCCTCTAAAACGGTCAGAGCAGGGACCGGGTTTGGGAAACGCTTACTTAACAAAAAGGTTTTACTGTGCTTTACTCCGAGCCTGGCATTAGACATGGCACCAACAGTCCTATTCTATTGGCAAGCTGTGTGTGCATGTGCACATCTGTGTCAGCAATTAAGTGTTTCATTAGAAGGTGTGTCCACCAGGGGTGGTACTATGCCCAGGCTGCAGGGCTAAAATCCCCAACCCCCACTCCTGTTCTAATGACGCCAAACCCCTGTCTTTCAAACAAACCACGCGCTTTTGAACAGACTAAACGGAACATGCATGTCTGTCTTTGAGACAAAAGAACCTCCGGGTCTCTACAGCATCTACACAAACCCCTGGTGTCCACAAACATTTGGATTCACACTCACATTTAAACCTACTCTTATGCAAACACAAAGGCTCCATGGAAATACACCCTTACAACCATAAAATAGCACACACACACACACACACACACACACACACACACACACACACACGGTGGAGTAAGGGCAGGCTTGCTTGTGGGGTTTGGTGGGTTAATCTGGTGAGACAGATATGCCTAAATAATTACGCAGCACTGAAGCAGCCAGCTGCAGGAACACAGCCAGTATGCTGACCCATATTCTACTGCCTGCACACACACACACACACACACACACACACACACACACACACACACACACACACACACACACACACACAAACACCAATACTCTTGTATGTCTGTTTATTTGTATATACGTCTGTTTTATATCCTGTAGATGTGAAACATTTCAAGCCTTTATTTACAGTGTTTTGATCAGATTTGATCCAGTTTCTCAAATCATTAGAATATTTCTGAAGTTATATACGAGGTTTTATTTACGAGTCCTACTGGAAAAGGAAATCAGAATCTCCATAAAGCTCATCAGCTGATGGAACCATGAACTGGTCTAATCTCCCGGTAGACGCTGCCTCGACTCTGGGCTTAAAAACACAGTGGACCAACACCAGCTGATGCCATAAACCATCACAGACTGGGAAACTTCACACTGGACTTCAGACACCTTGGGTTTTGTGTCTCGCCACTCGTCCTTCAGACTATAGGAGCTTGAGTTGAGACTCTAGGACTTTTGAGCTCTGAGTAACAGTCCAGTCCTTTGTCTCCTTAGTCCAGCTGAGACGCTTCTGATGCTGTCTCTGTGTTAGGATGGGCTGATATTAGTTGTCAGTTGAACCCTCTTTCCTGGAGATGTCTGTGCGTGGGGGCTCTTCATGCACCAAGACACCAACCTCAGTCCACTCCTTGAAGCCTCTTTTCTTGACAGTCCTTTCAAGGCTGTGGTGACCCTTTATGAGTGACTCTATTGTCTGATGCATGAAATTAGGAACTCCTTTAGAGGCTCCTACTGTTGGCTGGGAACCAGAGCACTGGACATTAATGCCAACCTCAAGAGATATTCCACAATGGAAATTCCTGTAGTAAACAGACACCAGAGCAGCAGAAATGGGTCAGTCTGGTGTTGTTAAGACTGAAAAATGTCCTGCAGTCCACTTTCTGCTCGACTTCAGGATTGTCAGTTTGTTTTACGATGACATGCTACTGGGGGCGTCTTTAATCACTGTGAGTTGCTTATCTGCTTGTGAGCCATGGTCTATTACAGCCTCCCAGACAGACACTAAAATAACGCTTCGCACTCGGTCATCAAACGCACTGATCATGAGGACAGTGTTCCTTCAGTCGGGCAGATGGTCAGCATTGTTAAAACACATAGCTGGTGCAGGAGAGAATTACAGCCGTATCCTTTGTCCCTAAATTTTGCAGCATGAGTGTAAATGTAGACAGAAGTCGATTGCCGTGGTTTAGGAAAAAGCTCATTGTCTCTCGGGAACAGCTCGAAATGTCCTTGACTCCCAGTCCAGTGATTCCACCACAGAATCCTGACTGACAGCTCCGGTTATCCAATGTCTGAGAAACACTCCCTCAACGAGATGATCCAGCAAAGCAGAATGAAATTAAACATGTCCAAGCTCTCCTCACCTCTGCACTGTGTGTGTGTGTGTGTGTGTGTGTGTGTGTGTGTGTGTGTGTGTGTGTGTGTGTGTGTGTGAGTGTGGGTGAGTGGGGGTGGGGGGTTGTTTTACAGGCAGACAAAAAGAAACTCAATCCTTCTGTTCTCTGATCCACTTCATATCTCTCTCTCTCTCTCTCTCTCTCCCTCTCTCTCTTTTTTTTCTTTCCCTCTGCATATGCTGACTCTCTACTCTTCCTCTGTCCATCACTCCTCTCTTCTTTACCTCTAATCCCCCTCCCTTTTGTCTCTCTCTTACTGTCTCTCCGACTGGCTTTCTCTCCATCTCCTAATCCCCCTCTTTTTCCCTCCCCTCTTCACTTTTCTCTCTCTCTCTCTCTCTTTCTCTCTCCCTCCTTCCCTTCCTCTTTGTCCTCTCAGATTATCAGAATCATGCTCGGGAGCTGGTGAGGAATGCTGACCTCTCTCAGTGGAGCGCCATCGTCATCCTGTCAGGAGACGGGCTGCTGTTTGAGGTGTGTTCTTCTACACCAGCATGTTGGAACCACTGTCATACATATGAAACCAGTTGAGGTGGAGATAAAGGTCTGGCACAGTTCTGTGGAGCTTCACAGCTTTCAGGTCATCAGTAGAGGCTGTGAAGAACTGCTCAATGTGTCCAGAATGATCATAGCTGGGGAAACGGCAGGATGTTGAATTATGGACAAAATGAGAAACATGACCAGTGAAATGTTAGTTCAGACGATGGGGTGTGTCCTGCAGGTGATCAATGGTTTAATGGAGAGAGAGGATTGGGAAGAAGCCATCCGCACTCCTCTGGGAATCCTGCCTGGGGGCTCCGGAAATGCTCTGGCTGCATCAGTTCACCATTACACACAGTGAGTACTCCATACCCAGGAGCGCTTGATCCGAGAGTTTGGTAGGTTTGGGGAGTATGAAAGCTGTTTTTGAGCCTGGGAGTGGTCCAGAAGACCAATCTCTGGACCATCTGATATTGGTGGTCTGGAATTTGCTTCAAGCATGGTCTGCTGCAAGTGTGGTGGGTGTGGGGGTGTTAGATTGGTTCATATTATCACAAGACTGCTTCACCTCCATTGAAAATCACACTCTATCCTGAAAAAACAGAGAATCATCTAATTATCAGCCAATTCCGTGCTCATCATCACCATTACGCTAATGTTATGATGTTGATCCTACTTCCTTGTGAGCTCCCGAATCTCCATTAATCTGGCCGGTGTTTGGCCAGGGACCAGCAGGCAGCCAACTGTGTGGACGTGCTGACGGGTGCGGTACGGTAATAGGGTCATTTCTATGCATGGGACACAGGAAATTAAGCAGAGTCCCAGACAGCAGCACTGCTATTCATCACCACAATGACCCAATGGGACAGATTAACCATAACTCAGACGAGAGGACAGAGACAGTTCACACTTAGTCCTGCTGTCAAACAAAAACCTCCAACACAGCAACTTTACCGAAGGAAAGTACCTCAACATTCTGTGGACATTAATATAAACCATTGAGCCATTTTGGAGCATTTCTATTGGTCCATTATTATTGAAAAATTGTCCAGTTCATGGTATGCAAAGGCTTGGAAAAAGACCGCCTCCTCCAAAGACCTGTGGTCTAATCATTTGCAGGTCACGTGCTGCACCTGATTCTGATTTAAAGCTTTTAAAGTATTAATAAATGTGGGTGTGTCCTTGTCCCTCTCAATGAAACTGCATTTCGAATAATTACGTTTTGCAAACGACGTTTAAAAGACATTTTTTCACTTTTGTGTGTTTAGATATTTCACTTCCATCTCTCAATGTAATGAAAAGACAGAGGTGTTCATGGGGTGTCCCTACTTGTTCTCATTACTCTATATATTGTATATTTAGGGTGTATGTGTCTCTGTCAATACCGTGTGTCTGTGTGTCTCAGGGCAGGTGCAGTGTTTGGTGAGGACCTGCTGCTGAGCTGCGGTTTTGTGCTGTGTAAGGGTCTGGTCTGTCCTCTGGACCTGCTCTCTGTGCGCCTGTGCTCCGGCCTGCGGCTCTTCTCCTTCCTCTCTCTGGCCTGGGGCTTTGTGGCTGATGTGGACATCGAGAGTGAGAAGTATCGCCCTGTGGGGGCTGTGCGCTTCCTGGTGGGAGCCCTGGTTCGTCTGGCGTCTTTACGGACCTACCAGGGCAGGCTTGCTTTCCTGCCAGCCGCAGACGAGTCTCGCTCTGGCACAGCGGCCTCCACTGCCCCTTCCCTTCCGGCATCCACCTTCTGCTCCTCTGCACCATTTGTGTCAAACACACAGCAGCAGCACAATCCCCAGAGTCCAGCTACAAGTAAGAACAGCATCCAGATGGTTCTTTGAGTTCTCATGGTTCTATATACAACTACTGCCTTTGATTATTTCATGAATTGAATCTCCAGAGTTTAAGCTAACTTGGCCTTGCTTCTCGGTTCTCACAGAGACTGGTTCAATGGAGCATGGACCAGTTGATGACCTCGTGACCCCTCTCGGAGAGCCAGTACCCACAAACTGGACTGTAGTGGAAGAAAGAGACTTCGTCCTGGTTCTGGCCACATGTCACTCCCACCTGGCTGAGGACCTGATGGTGGCACCAGACGCCCGGCCAGATGATGGCCACATTCATCTATTCTACGTAACGGCTGGTGTGTCGCGTCCAGCCCTCCTCAGGCTATTCCTGGCCATGGAGAAGGGGACACATCTGGCTTGTGAAAGCCCGCACCTGGTGTACCACCGTGTTAGGGCACTGAGGTTAGAACCAGTCACACGGCCCGGGGTCATCACCGTGGATGGGGAACAGGTGGAGTACGGCCCTGTCCAGGCGCAGGTGCACAGGGGATACGCCAGGATCATCTCAGGATGAATGAAGATAATAATGATGAAAGGTGTGATTTGAGGTGTTGGAAGTGAAATGATTGTCCTTCTGCTCCTCAAATTCTAGGTTTGAACCTTGAATAATCACTACTTGGCTGCATTCGGTGACTCAGAACAGTGTCTTGAGCACCAGTGTATTTATTTCTGAGATTTTAGAGGCAATAAACTCTAAAGTCAGTTCTAGTCATCGCCTCTGCGAACAGCTGTGAATGAAGGACTTCACAACAAATGACTTTGCTTTCACTGAAACCGACCTGATGTGAAAGAGTTTAGGTGGTGACACCATCCAATGAGATTTCGAATCAGCCTATAACCTGATGGCTGAAACGGTCGACCACGCCACTGTTTTTCAAACCTGGTCCTGGAGACCCCCTGCTTTGCACGTTTTAGTGCTTTCCCTGTTCCCAACACCTCCTTCAGCTAACCAGCTCAAGTCAGACTTGTAAGGGGTAAGTTAAAGCCAGGGGTGTAGCACCAAATCTTTTTCATTCAACCTACCTCCTAGAGATCAGTTCCTTCAACCTTAAACACCCCTGGTTAAAGCAGCCCCACCGACATGCTCATGTTGGTTTCACATGGATTAAACCTGAGGTGGGTGGGTTCCAGATGGTCATGAGTGCTGAGTGTGTTTGTATATAGGTCATCACTGGGACCCAGTTAGGCTTTCAAATGGCCCCCATGCATGTTTAACCCATCCTAGTTCCCTTCCTGACCCTGGTGGGCTTTCATATGTGTGTCCAACATGGAACCTGTGGACAAACATTCAGGTTCCAAGGTGGGCTACTCATACCTACCCCACTTGGACATGTTATCTGGGAGGGAATGGGCAGGGCAGGGTCTCCAGAACCAGGCTTGAGAAATACTGGGTGGAATCAGGCAGAACAGTCCATCTGGACTGCTTGGCTTATGCAGTAGACTCTACTCCTCATCAGGCTTGCTGTGTTTGAAAGCCCTGGAAGCATCTGAACTGGACAGAATCCTCCACCAAGGTGGGCACACAGCAGGCAAAGACATGGGTTCAGTCCCCGAGAACCTCGGAAATGCTGTTCAGAAGTGCCAAAGGTCCTAGATTGTGAATTCTAGATATTATTCTTTGTACTGTACAGATTTTTATGAGCTTATCAGACTTACTCCATCCGTATTCTGGTTTCTGGTCTGATGTCAGGGTGGTCTTGCTGGTTTTCGCTGCTGGGTGTGTGCTGCTGAATGAGTGTGTGTGTGTGTGTGTGTGTGAGGGCCCTATAGGAGTACATTATGCACTGAGCTGTCTGAATGGATAAGTGTAACGTGGGCTAAGAGAGCAGAAGCTGGTTGTGTATGTGTGTGTTTGTCCCGAGAGGAACAGGCGCTGTGTGGCTCGCGTGAGGAGGAGAAGAACTGCTCCATGACAGTGTTACTCAGCAGCCGTTGTGTTTGTCTTATGTCCCTCGGGCAGCGTCTTTTCCTACACTGCAGCTGATAGAATTAACAGCTCTGAATGTTTCGCTTTAATGCAGCGGAGCTGCTGACTGTTACAGAGTGTGACACTCTCAACCCCTTTGACTTCATTTAGATACCTACTGAGAGATGGAGGTGATGTAGCCTGTTTTCCATAACTGTCCACCAGTTAAGATGTCCCTTCTCCTCCACGCGGAATTCTTTGTACAGACCATCTTACATTTTCTTTGGGACTTTTACTTTTACGCTGACCGTGCTGGAGCTCTTTTGGATCAACGTGACGATTGCACTCGCTTTGAACAATCAAGAGCAAACCAAACTAATGTCTGAGGTTTAAATAAGACCGTCCCTCCAAAGCATATGGGTTTATTCCCGTGTGTTCTGGACACTTAATCCCACTGTGTGCCGAGTGGGAATAATGTAAACCGTGCTCCTGTGGTTGCTGTGGACCGGTCCAGGTTTTCGGAGCTCGTTTTTTTGGGGACACTGTGGTCTAATGTGTTTCTGACCCTTAGAGCTGCTAATGCTTCTCTCCATCTTTTCTCTTGTTTTCTCCGCCTGATTCCCTTCGTCTCTGTCTTCCTCACAGCTGAGTGTGAATATTGTATACGGAGCTCTGATTTAATGCAGGAGAACAGGCTAACGCTGTCAAAGCCACTAAGCGTCACTGAGCTTTCGCGTGAAGGGCGTCTCAGTGACAAAGATTTTTCCAGGGAAGAACATGGTTTGGATTTCTGGGAATTCCTAAAGTTAGTGAATAACCTAAAGCTAATGTTTATGTAAAAGCACAATCATTCGATGGTTATTTTACTGCCGGAAGTCGAGAGTGATTTTATAAAACGCAAGAGCACAATTCATGCCACACGGGTTCCATTTGTTCATTTGCAAAATATAAATGTGCAAATTGTCATGAATTTAAATATTTTAATAACGTGATTCGGGATTTCAGATTTTCATGAGCTAAAAGTCATTCCGATGAACAGAAAAAAAAAAAGTGATATGCATATTTAATGAACATAAAAAAATGATATGAAATTATGGACACAAATGAACTTTCCCACAGTTTTCTGAGATGCACTTGTGAACAAATGAAATCTGCATGGCAGTAAAATAACAGCATACGGTGGACATAGTAATAGTAACTGTTGACCACTGACGGTACAGTTGTAGTTAAACAGATCATTAGATTAAAATATCATTTTTATACTCAGTTTCCATCATTGGTCCACTTTACTATTGTTCCTTCATTTCTTACATCTGTTATTCTTCATAGATCAGGAAATATTTTTTGTTTTGTCTCAGACTTTATTTTTTATTATTCTCTCAGTTATTTGTCATATTTGTCTTAGTTTATTTTATAACATAAAAGTCCCTGTGCATTTATAATCCTGTCATTTTAAATAATCTATTTAGATCTCAAATGCATGACAGTTTTCTGGGTGGTCCGAAGGTGGACCTGCAGTGGCAAAGAGTCAGTGAGATTCCAACCTTATCAACCTTATGATATATTCTCTCTGTGAGTTCTCCGGTCTGGATTGGGTGGAGTCTTTCGGCTACACACTGTGGAGAAGTTATTGACAATGAATAGGAATCTGGAGCAGATCATCATGAACCTGTTGGCATCATACCTAATTCATGTCTAATGCCAGGCGTGGACTAGAGGGGTATAAAGCCCCCCAGCCTTGAGCTGTGGAGTGGTGGAAGTGTGCTCTCTGGAATGATGGAGCTCCATCCACTATGTTACTGATGAAGTGGGGTGGTGATCATCTAACATCCTAACTTCTTTAATACACTTGTTGTTGAATGCAATCAAATGTTCACAGCAATGCTCCAGAATCTAGTAGAAAGTCTTGCCTGGACAGTAGAGACAGTTACTCCAACAAAAGCAGGATGAAACAATGGATGAGAAGGTGTCCCAATACTTTTGTCCATAGTTTCTCTATATTGGGATATATTTTTTGAATTATGAGTTTGTCAATAAGTAGAAAACACTGCTGCACACTGAGCTTCAAAGGAGACCTCGTGAGACAGGGGTCTTAGCAATATTCATAAGTGGGTCTGTCACAATAAATGCACGATGGACTGGTCGTACGGTACTAGAGCTTCTCAAAAATTTCACTCAAAAATGAAACGTTCATATATTTTTTATTCACTACATTAAAAGAGAAATATTCATTTCATTGCTTTTTTAATACATTTTCTAATATTTTGAGATTCTGGTTTTTATAAGCTGTAAGACAAACGTTATGAATATAAAATACGACAGTTTAGCCTTTTTGAATGAAATTGTGATCATGAATAATCTTTTAACCTCAGTCTAATTTCTGGGTTTGCACTAGTATATGGACAGAACCTCAATCTGACCTCAGTGTTGACTGTTGTGTTTACATGCATGAAAAAAAGAAATATCTTTTGCCAATTATGTGTGTGTGTGTGTGTGTGTGTGTGTGTGTGTGTGTGTGTGTGTGTGTGTGTGTTAATAATTTCCAACTCTTCCCTGCAAGATTCCCAATATTTCCATTTCTTGTCTTTTACTTACTTTATCAATCAATTCTTTATTAAAACATAAATCAGCTACTGATCACTCACTGCGGAGATACGTGCTTTAAGACCATTTCGTGGAGGCCCAAGCAGCCCTGTACGAAATATAATGTGTCTCTGTTCATCCTGTCGGTGATGTGAAGTGTGAAAACTGTCATACAGCAACCTGGACAGGCCAAAACCGATTCATAATTCATACAGACATTAGTTCAACATTAGTTCAGAACTGACTATGCACACAACTCAGACATCGGGGACTACTTTGAGACAATCTGAAAGAGCATGGACACAGTGATGTGCTGCAAAATCTGACATCTTAGCAAGTAATATTTCTCAAATCTAGAGTAAATATTTAATGTTGCTCAAATTGAGAGTTATAAAAATAATTTTCGGAAGTGTAGATGTAATCTTTAGATGTGAAATGTGATTGTGTCTTGTTCTATTGGCTACTTTCTTTTGAAGATAAAATAATGTCTCAAAAAAAGCCAATGTTACATTAAACTCCACCCACTCACTGCACAGCCTGCAGCTCCTTCTCCAGCTCCTTACAAACACCAACACATTAAACTCCACCCACTCACTGCACAGCCTGCAGCTCCTTCTCCAGCTCCTTACACACACCAACACATTAAACTCCACCCACTCACTGCACAGCCTGGTGCTCCTTCTCCAGCTCCTCACACACACCAACACATTAAACTCCACCCACTCACTGCACAGCCTGCTGCTCCTTCTCCAGCTCCTTACACACACCAACACATTAAACTCAATTTCCCACTCACAGGTATTTCTTGTCCATGTTTGTATTATCATTGTCCTTAATCCCTTTAGTTGTTGTATATTAAGTTATATTGTGTATATTTAAGTCACTTGCCAAGATTTCATTTTTTGCGGTGTACACTTAACCGTGTGGTCTTACATGGCACACTTCAGATTACAGTGTTTCCAATCATAAGTCTGTCTTGAAATATGAGATTTATTTTCATATGCTATAAAACATGCACAGAAATACGAAGCCAGTAGGATTAAGCTGTAGTGACCCTCGGCCTCAGTCACGTCGGTCCGATGGCAGATGTTATTTGCTTTTGCATTTGAGGCAACTTAACATGCAAACAATGATCATTCAAATGGATTAAAGTTATATTAAAGGTAAATGCAATCATAGAGGTTTTACGCCAAGCATTTAGACTCGTAGTTCACGCTAAGCCGCCTCTCAAAGCGAGCACAGTTCTCCTGACCGCTCCTCAAAGCACACAACACGTATATTTGAAGCACACAGACCCCATTTGCCTAAGCTCTTGTTTCTATGGACGACAACCTGCTCTTCGAAGCTCTTTTCCAATCAATATGAATCAAATTCCACGAAGAGCTCTGACAGCCTGAAAGAGCCATAAAGGAGCGATAAAGCATTGGAGGTGTGTTAGGCTTTGGCTCCATCTTATGGGCAAACTGTTCTCAGTGAAAAACAGAAGAATGTAAATGAGGAGGTGAGATCTTTATGTGAACATATGGGTGCTACTGTAACACACAGTGTCTTTTCTGTAGGCCCGAGGTCACGCGGGTCGTGCTGATGAGTGAATTAGGAAGGTACAGCAGAAGGGCTTTGTGTTGATGTGTGGATCTGAAATCTAATATCTGTTGTGTGTGTAACTGAGAGAGCTAAATCAAATATTTCTATATTTTTTTATTCATTGTCTCCTTATTTTTGTTACTGACATTATAACTGATGAAGCTGTAAAAGATGCAAAATCTAATAAATCTGTCAGAAATAAACAAAATATGGTGAATTTGTTGCCAACAGGCTTATAAACCGCAGTTAGGGTTACATAATAATATGATCTAGGGTATGATAACCGTCTCAAAGAATATCAGGGTTTCACGGTACACAGATTTGAGACACAAAACAATAACAGTAATAATAATTTCAATTTCATTTGTGGTTGTTTATATTATTATAGTTGTTATTTATTATTAGTGTTATTATTGTTGTTTTGTGTTTTTTAGATGATGATGATGATGATTAATATCATTACTGTAGTTAAAACCTGAAACTATTCTCTGTTTTATGGGAGTAAAAGGTCTCAGTTTAAGAACTTTATTAAATCAATAAATAATAAAGCTGCACATGAAGTATTTTGTATCCAGCTAATTATCATTTTCATTATGGATTAATCTCCGGACTATTTTCTCCTTTAATCTAAAATGAAAAAATGACCATTAGCTGTAATCGATTAATGGAGAAATGGTTTTGATGGTGATGGTTCTTAAATCCCTGAAAAGAAACTGGTGCGATTCTCGTTTCAGTCACATTTTCATTTTTCCAATACAGATGTCAAGCAAATTTACGTGGTATGATAACCAACAATTACAAGGAATCGTGGTAAAGACCACTTTGTGCTTGTAAACAGAGATGATGTATTTATAGGCGGAGCTTAACTGGTGGCAGAAATTCATGTAAGTGGCCCAGAATCTCCTGTTGGAGATCAGAAGGATTGAGGTGTTGTGACTGTAAAGGCCACATTATGTAATTTACATCAGTCACACCCTGATTAAACCCTTCAGTGATCCCTCATATCCTGGAGATGGGGACATTATAATCAATCGATCAGAGGTGTAGAAGTGTGTAAACATCAGTCTGTGACCATCACTCAATACACAATGAACAAGTCCAGCATAAATGCCCCCAGATGAATCCTCATATTCTTCTCAACCTTGGTCCCGGAGCCACATCTACCCTGTATATTTACAGCTTTCCCTTCTCCTACCACACCTGATCCAACTAATCAGCTCATTAAAAACCTGTAGGGGGAGTGTTAAAGTTAAATGCATGCCTGCATGGCAGGGGTGCCTCCAGGACCAGGGTTGAGAAGAAAATGGGCTTTCGTCTGATCTCTGTAGAGCAGTGTCTGTGGCTTTCACACCACTCGTAGATGCTGTGCAATAAGGGTTTCATCTGCTGCCATCATGATACTTTAAGACAGAAAGAGACGTCATCTGAGGAATAAATGCAGTTTTTATTGACAGCTTTTATGAAATTAGACACAATACAGTGACAGGAAGGGAAAGACTGGGAAACAAACGAAACCAACTGGAGAAATGGAGGCAAACACCATCATCTGAAATACATGACAGAGTAAACGTTCTTCCAAATAGGCATTAATATCATCTCAAAACCATTACTGTCAAAAAACTGAAGGAAATTAAAGGAGTTAACCAGTCCTCCTAACATATAAACGACAGACTGTATAATATTACAAATAGTATCATTTCTTGTTTATTTGTTCCATGTCTTTAGGAAAACACTGCTGTCTCCTAGTCCTAGTCCTCCTACTAGTCAGTAGATGCCACTGGAAGCAGGAGAAGTCCAGTAGATGTATCTTTCTTGCACAGTGCCATGGCTTCCTTGTAAGTGATTTTGGTCTTGGTAATGGGGTCAATCAAATCCTTCATGTGTTTCAAATCGTCTTCAAGCAGGCTTGCGACAGATTTGTCAACCATCTTCAGATTTACGGCTTTCTCCAAACTCATTCGCCCAGCTTTTTTGGGGTCCACAAGGCCACCTGTGAGAAGCTGTGCTTCCATGTATCGCCTGGCGTTGTCAGTATCGATACAGCCTTTTTGACATGCCTCTCCTACTGACAGACGCTCCTTCGTTACCGGGTCCTCAACACCTGTGAAGGCCTTTTGGGCTCTAAGGAGCTTGTGCATTTGACCTCGGTCAATCAAGCCATGTTCTGCTGCTTTGTGAATTGAGAAACGTTCCTTTAAACTGATGTCCACAATTCCTCCTGTAGCTGCTTGAGCTTCCAGAAGTTTCTGAGCTGTTTCTGCATCGATTAGTTTACGGGTCAAGGCGCTTCGAACAGACATGCGACTGTTTGTTGTTTTGTCCAGGACCCCTGAGATTGGGAACATCTCATCTCCACTGGTGGCCACTGTTGTCGTGCTTAAGTAGCCATTGCTTGAGTACAAAGGCTGTTGTGTCAGCGTTGACGAGTTGTAGCTGTTCAGCAAAGACGTTGATGTGGTTTTCACTGGTGACGATGGAATTATGGTTGAACTGGTGTAAGAACTTTTCTTTTTTTCTCCTGCAACCATCAGAGCAAACTCTGAGATTGGAATATTGCCCTCCTTGTACTGCTGCAAATCATATTGTGACAATCGTCCATCCGCCAGTGCCTCTTGGACGGAATACGTCTTCCCACTCTTGCAGTCTTGTAGTATAGTGGTCTCCCCATTAGGCCCAGTAGTTGTAAATTCTTGCCAGCTGCATTCAAGTGTCTGTAGGTGTAAATAGTGAGCACGGTCAATAAGACCTTCCATGTAGGCATCGTAAGGATACATGTCTTTCCCAGTCTTTGGATTCACAATAGTGATTCGGGTGGATTTTGTAGTTTGTTTCTCAGAATGATCCTCTTTTTTCATGGTGTTCTGCAACTCAATAATGGTGGCATCCCTCTGGTGTATTCTTTCTTTCTCAACCAAGATATCTTTTTCCAGACTCACTATGTCAGACTCCAGCTTCATGAGTCTTTGTCTGTTTGCTTGGGTTCTCTCACTCAGCAACTTGGACTCATGCTGGAACGTCAGAGTGATTTCCTGCCTTTCTGTCTCCATTCTCTTCAACTGACGGAGGAGATCTTCCTTCTCTTTGAGCAGTTTATCCCTTAACACGATAAGGGTGGACTCTTCGTTTGACACAGTCTTCACTGTGGTCTGAATACGAGTCAGTTTTAAATTGACTTGCTGGATTTCATCTTCTCGTTTTCTCCTGGCACTCTTGATTTGTGCTACTTGATCTCTCAGTCGCTCTCTTTCAGCCTCCACAGCTTGGTCCTTCTCAACCCGAATCACCTCTTTATAGATTGTCCTCTCCACAGACTTGTCTTTGACAAGCAGGTCTACTTTAACCCTGAGGTTCCGGATGTCCTTTTCAAGGGTGCTTATCAAGTTACTCTCATTCTCTATCTCACTCCGAATGCCGTACATTAGTTTTTCCAAGCTGGGATCTCTCTCAACTTTCACGGTCTCCTCAATGATGATTTTCTCTTCGATGGGTGGAGGACAAGTCTCAAGCTCATAGATCCGAGACTTGATTTGTCTAAGCTCTGTCTCAACAAGAATCTTCTTCTGCCTATCATCCATCTGTGTCAGGCTCTTCTCCCTCTCTGAAACAAGGCTCCTCAGCTTCTGCACTTCTACCTCCACTGCTAAACGTGACTTGATTTCCTCATCAAGTGTCTTTGTTAGCCTCTCATGCTCCAGAATCTGTTTCGGGTCCTTCTGGAGGTGCACAATTTCATGATATATGATCTTCTCTTCAGGTTTCTGTCTTTCCAGTATAATATACTTCTGATTAAGATCATAAACATTTTCTTCTACAAAGCGACGACGCTGAAATTCTTCATTGACTTCGCTCCTCAGTCGCTCAGCCTCCTTCTCCAGCAGAGGGTCTTTCTCATATCTGACCACTTCCCTAGTAAGAATTTTTGTCTCTACCTTGGACTTTTCAGCCTTCCACTCATCTCTCTCTTTGCGTACAATATTCAACTGATCCAATGTAGAGCTGTAGGTAGTCCGAAGACGGGTCAACTGTTCGTTCAGCCTAGATAATTCCCGAATTATTTCTGGACTCTTCTCTTCTTTCACAATTTCATGAGTCGACTCCTTCACCTCCACCTTGGGTTTCTGAGAACGCAGTGTCTTAATGTCTACCATGAGTATGTTGATCTCGTTCTCAATTTCAACACGTCGTCTTCCATATTCTAGAAGCTCTTTCTTCAGGCGCCTCAGTTCCTTATCAGTTTCAGGGTCAACTCTGTAGATTTCATTTATAGTCTCGTTGACTTCAATCTTGGGTTTCAGTGTCTCGACATGACTATAATGCAGATGAAGTCTACTGAGGTCCTTCAGCAAGACACTAATTTCTTGACTCACATCCTCCAGGCTCGTTCGGAGAATCTTAGACTCTCTTAAGAGCTCTGGGTCTTGCTCCACCATGTTTATCTCCTTTATGATAATCTTTGGTTGCACGGTGGGGATAATTCTCTCCAGATTGTTGATCTGGCTTCTTATCTGAAAGATTTCATCATTGAGGTTCTTGCATCGGATGCCCTCACCTGAGATTTCATCCTTAAACATGATGACAGCTTTCAACATTTCCGGATCCTTCTCCAGTTTCACAACCTCCTTCTTCACAACTCTTTCTTTGATTATTGGTTTCTTTCGCTCCAAGAACGTGATCTCAGTGCTCATCTGCACTATGTCAGTCTCCCGCACTCGGATTTCTTCCCTTATTTTCCTCATCTCTTCTCGGATCCAAGCTGCTTCCTTTTCCAGTTTTGGATCTTTCTCATACTCAGTAAAAACCTTGGTCACAATCCTCGGCTGGATGGCAGACACCTCATTTTCCAGGCTACTAATCTTAAGCTTGATGCTTTCGATCTCTGTGTGGGTTCCAGAATGTTTCAGGACCTCTTCATTTATCCTTTGTTTCAGGATCTCCAGGTCAGCCTCCAGTTTGGGATCACGGTAGTACTGCAAAATCTCTTTCTCTTCAACCCTCTCCACACCTCTTCGGCTTCTGAGCGACAGCATTCTCTTCCTGAAATTCTCTAGTTCATTCTCAGCATGTATACGTTGAGAAACCTCTTCTGACAGATCCTTCTTCATGGCATCCACCTCCTCAAGCTCTCTCTGCTGGCTCTGGAGCTGTAATTGCTGGTGCACCACTACACGGCTCACAATCTCTTCATTCTGTTCAGTGGGGCAGCAGAATTAAAGTGACGTATTGGTAAATATACTGCATTCGGTAGCAATGTGTTTGAACATTTCCAGGTAGGTGATTGATTAATTCTGAGGGGACTATTTACTAACCATCATTGATACACCCATCAACCATAACATTATAACCACCTCCTTGCTTCATTTCTTTTCATTCTGTAGTCGATCTGTTTCTCTGCAGACTTTATTCTCCTCCTTTCACCCTGATCTTCAATGATCAGGACCCCACAGGACCACCACAGAGCAGCTATGATGCTCAACACTGCAGTCACACTGACATGGTGGTGGTGTGTTAGTGTGTGTTGCGCTGGTACGAGAGGATCAAACACAGCAGTGATGCTGGAGTGTTTAAACACTGTGTCCACTCACTGTCCACTCTATTAGACACTCCTACCGAGTGTCTCCACCTTGGATCGGTGTCACTGCAGTGCTGAGAATGACCCACCACCCACATGATAGCTGCTCTGTGGTGGTCCTGTGGGGTCGAAGATCAGGGTGAAAGGAGGTGAATAAAGTAACAGATGGACTACGAAATGCTCCTGTAAGAGCATGGTAAGAGGAGCTGATAAGATGGACAGGGAAGACATTGTAAAAACAGTGAGGTGGTCATAATGTTATGGTTGATCGGTGTATTTGCTTATATAATAACAAGACATTTTGAATATGTTTAATACCTTAGATCAAACAGTTGGAAAGACACTGGATCTTGTACATGATTGTAGAACTTTTACTAGGTTCTATAATTTGATTGTATTGAGGGAGTAGATGCCAATAAATTGGGCCCCAGCTCAGTTAAGATTAACTGGAAGTTCTAGCTATACCGCTTCTGATCTCACCTTGTTGGCAACATTCTTGGCGAATCTCATTTGATCCAGAATCTGGATGTTCTCTGCCTGAGCTTCATTGTACCGCTTCACAACATTCCTTTCCTAGAAGATAAAACACTTTTTTCTTCCTGAAATGAACCCATCAGTTACAATCATTTGGGGAAAAACAACCACCATTTTAAACCATACCTTCACGTCTACGGCACTGGCCAGAGTAGAGGAGTAGCTTTTAGATATATCTGCAGTAGCATCGGCCGTAATGCTGCCGTACTTCCGAGTCATGCCTTCATATTCCTAGAAACACAGACAGAAAGCCCCATAACGAGCTGCCGTCCCAGATAAAGCAAGCGTTCATGGAATTAAAGACGTACCTTGAGGATTTTTTGAAGTTCACCAGAAAGGTTCACAATTTGGTTGACGTCATCTGACTTCCTCTTGAGTTCTTCGACTGTCCTCTGCAATAAAATGCTTAAATGATGTTTTCTTTAAAAATAAGGCATAATTCTATCTTTTGTATTGTTTATGATATTTTAAAAAGCTTGCAAACAATTCTAAAGGCCCAGAGGTGGGTAATCCAGGCCAAGCACTGTCATACTAGGATAGATCATTTGTAGAATAATAATGACCCTTGATCTCTCCACCTCGAGATCATCCTGGGGTTGATTTTGAATGGCTGGACCTGAAATGCTCACTTCTGCTTTCATACAGGGGTTGAAGGCATCATAATCTTTTCATAAATGAACCTGAATTTCGTTATATAGTATAAAACAGTCAATTGAGCTCATTATGTAAACAAACCTTCTGTGAGTTCAGCTTGCTGGTGATCTCAGTCTCGCTGTCTGTGGTGTTGATCTTGTTGTTTGGGATGTCGTTCAGAAATTTGTTGAGGGACAGAACAGCGCTCTGGAAATTCTTCTCCTTACTGGATGCTTCTTTCATCAGGGCTAATCTGTAAAGGCATTGAGCTTGATTACGCTACACCGAAATTGACAAAAGCAAGTAAATATGATATAGTATGTGACAGCACGGGAACCTTCTGGACTAAGGTCCAAACCATGGTTCATGTTTTTGTTACATTGTCTACTGAGATCCACACCTGGGGAATGGGGGTGTGGCTACAGACAAACGATAGGAGTGAAGTGAACTGAAAGAGTTTTATTTATACATTGAAACACAGACAAAGACCAACGCGAGAAATGAAACGACTAAGCCCCACCAGACTGCAGACACCTGCAAGTCATGAAAGGAGCTTTCTAATCCCAGTGTTTCACCCTCTTTAGTCCCAGTGTCCCCCTCAATTTCCCATCTCTCACCCAGGCCAACAGGAGTGTGACGAAGCCTCTCTGTCCTCCGCAATACTTTTGCTCCATTTAGATTTGGTTTCATGGTTTTTGCATGTGAAGAAGAGTCAGATTTTGGCATGTTTTTCATCTTCTATTGTTCAATGTGTGACAACTGTTTGCCTCAAATTCCTGTCCTAAAGTCTGAACCATTCGTAACACACACACTTCACACTGCAAACAAACAGGACCATGGTTGAGATGATCTGGACTGAGGCTACCTCCTTAGTTTGGACCAAACTAACTGGACCAGACAAGGTAGATGTGAAAGCACCCATGGACTACATAACTCAGGAGATAAAGTTCTATTCATGTTCTTGCTTTTAAAAGCTACAAATACATATTTATATGAAATAATATGATCATATCTACTGTAGTTCAGTATTCACTGGACTCACCTCTGCTGTAGCTGGTTGTTAACATTAGCATAACGGTTCCTGAGGCGTCTGACCTCTGTCTCCTGACGGTGGATATCAGGACAGTACTCCTGAAAACCCTTTTGTAGGTGGCCACACAGCTGCTCTGTAAGCTCAAGGTCCTGGTTCAGTTTCTGGATTTCATCTTTCTTAGCCGCAATGTCCTTCCTTATGTTCTAAACAAAGACATTTAGAAAGACAATAAATTTTGTCCCAGCATTTGACCCTCTAGAACACAATGATGTGGCACAAGATAACCAAACTGATACTATTGGATAGAATAGCCAGTGGAGCGGTTTGTACTGCTTTTATAGATCTACAAAGGGTTCAAAGGGACACCTTGGAAGAGGTGCCTGGGGAGCAGTTTGGGGTTAGGTGTCTTGCTCAAGGGTTGTGATTGAACAAGGCACCTAACCCCCAAACTGCTCCCCAGTCACCACAGCAGAAGACAAGTGTCCAGAGGGGTGAGCAGCCTCTGCTTTGGTGCCCAGGGAGTGGTTTGGGTTTGGTACCTGGGTCAAGGGATGCAACTGAAAGGTCCTTGTGCAAGGCACCAAACCTTCAAACCGCTCCCTGGGCACCAAAGCAGAGGCTGCCCTCCTCTCTGGGCACTCATTTTTTAATGAGGTCAAAAAGACAAGCATGACACCAACCAATCACAGAAGGGTGTTGAGAAAAAATCAGACTTTCCCACGTAAAGAAGGTGTGAATAAATGTATGTGGATCTGCTTTATTCCCCTACCTGGAGGTCATAAGTTTGGTCCTGGATGGCACTGGGTTTATCGAGGACGACTCTCTGCCTGGCCAGCTGATCCTCAAACCCAGTCAGAGTGTTGTCCACTTTCTTAATTTGGTTCTCCAAAAACATAACAGCATTTGCCCTTTGAAAAATACAGGAAAAGATTTAAAAAGCATCCACAACCTTTATAAAATTCCCGTTTCTAACTTTCCATTTGCATCTAATCGGACTTCGTCATCCTTGTAATGAATCTTTCATGTAGTTTTATAAGCTTTTTAAAAGCCAGAACATCTTTAAATCTGAAACTAAAGTACTTTTTCCCATAGAGGTCGGTCAGATTGTTGATGTCCTCGATCTTGTTAGTAGCAATGCTCAGTTTCTCAGGGAGAGAAGAAGTCGTGGGCCCCAGTGGCTTCTGGGATAGAAGAGGCTGTACTTCTCTTTGAATCAGCGCTTTCTCAGCCTCCAGCTTCCTCAGGGTCGAGACTGCAATCTGGAACCAAGCACATCAAGTCATGATTTATAGGATCAATATCAGGACACCTCTGTCCCTACCATACCTTCTCCTATTGAATGCCTCACCTCGTGCTCTTGGATTCTGGTGGAAAGGTCTCTGATATGGTTTGCTGGATCCAAAGGAGCTCGTAGTCTAACAAGGACCTCCTTCTCCAACTTCAGCAGGTCAGCGATGAGCCGGTCCAGACGGCCTGCCTGGTCCCTAGACTTAGAGGAGTCCTCAGGAGCACTGTTCACAGTCACTGTAGGCAATGGACCAGTTGAGAGGTTTAAATCAGCAGATCTGGATGCTTTTACTTTTACGTTTTAATCTTAACCTTTTGAGTTTGTTATTCACGTGATGCAGCTGGTCTTCGGAACCGTAAAATGACAAGCAATAAGAAATACCTGTTCGAGTGACGAGTACCACCTCCTCAGTGGGGGGAGCCTTAATGGAGGCCTTAAGTGAGGCTCTCCTCCTCTTCAGACTAGCCAGATCTTGTTCCAGACTGTACACAAACACACATATGCACATTGTTACTCCTACAACTGGTATTATTACTACTACTATCACTCCTAACAATACTTGCACTACTACTACTGCTACTACTAATACTACTGCTACTACTGCTACTACTACTACTACTACTGCTACTACTGCTACTACTACTGCTACTGCTACTACTACTACTACTGCTACTACTGCTACTACTGCTACTGCTACTACTACTACTACTACTACTACTACTACTACTACTACTACTACTGCTACTACTGTTGCTATAACTAGTAGTAGTAGTAATACTGTAACTACCACTACCATTACTACTACTACTAACATTTACAATCGTAATACTCAGCGCTGTTGTGTTAAAGTGTTTCTCACCTGTCCACTCGTTCAATGGCTTCTGTGTCAGGTGGAGGAATCACGAAACACACTCCAGGGATAACCTTGGTGTCTCCGACGCTGTTTTCTACTTCCCATTTCTCGTTAATAGGGCGGGATACCAAAGTGTACTTATCTCCTCGTTTTACGGATGCCTGGATGAAGCAACCACAGATGTTCAGACCACAGCTGGAACTTAGTCAATTATTGATTAGTGTTGACTGATTTTATTCATCACTGTAGAGATCTGTATGATCTACAAAAGTAAATATATATATATAAATATTTGTCTGCACTGTACCTTGTCCGTGCTCCAGTCACACAGAGCCACAACTGGAAGTCTGGTTGTTGTAGACCGGCGCAGCGGCAGTGGGGCAACACTGGAGCAGAATTCTCTCAGATCTGCAAGCCTGCGCTCATTCCTCTGTACCGCCCTTTCTTCTCCCTACACACACAAACATATTTGCATAAACACATTTGCAAGCCTGATAAATATGCTTGGCGCTCAGTAGAGTGATAGAGGAGCTCATCCGAACCTCCAGCTGCATGAGGATCTGCGAGTTGCTCATCTTGGACAGCAGGGATGGCTCCATGGTGCTGTTGATCCTCTTCAGAGACTCTGAGATCGTCTCAGCATCCAACTGGTACTGTGAAGTAATACAATGACATCACAGTCATGCACAGACGTAGAGTCACACTGTAGTGAACCAAATTCATTCTAATCTCTGCTTCCTATAACAGACCACCAGGTCCATCAAAGTGGACCTTAGAAAGTCGGTAAGACTCTTACCTTTTTGTAGTCCTCCACGTTGTTCAGATGGGCCTCCTGGCAGATGCAGAGGCTGAGGAAGTCCTGCCATTCCTTTTGCACTGCAGCATTATGGTCCTAAAATGACAGTGGTATCAGATGTCAGTAAGTGATTGAAGATACCGACTGAAGTCCATCATTGACTGAAGAACCAATGAGTGAAGAAATAGGTAGATTTATGTACAGATCACTGGATGGAAGATGTTTGAATTACCAAAATTGCATAGGAGCCGGGATGTTTGATGCTGACCAGACCATCTGCCTCATCCTGCAGTTTGTGCACCTCACTCTCATGGATCAGCAAGCCATTGTTCTTGAATTTCTGCAAAACAAGTTCATCACCCACATTTATTCACAGCGTTTAACACACCAGAGCACACCCTGCTCTGCAGGAAACTTCATCTCTGGACCAGCTGGTTTCAAGTGGTGTAAGCTGGATTTTGATGGTCTAAGCTGGTCCAAAAGCTGCTCATCCAGATGAAAACATTGCAACAATGCTGGTGTGTTTTTTAAAGATGTCCTAACATGGTCAAACTGGGTAACCACCATGATCAGGCTGGTCATGTTTCTCAGCCAACTTGGTCATAATGGTCTACAAACCAGGCTATTCAACCAGCTTGTTCATACTGGTCTTCCAGCTTGGCCATGTTGGTTAGGCTTGTCAACTCACTTGATCATACTGCTCATGCTGGTCAACTAGCCTGGTCATGCTAGTCTACCAGCTTGGTCATTATGGTCATGTGGGTCAACTCACTTGGTCATACTGGTCATGCTGGTCAGGCTAGTCAAGCAGCCTGATCATGTGTCAACCATCAAACTCCAACTGGGCAAGAGCTCATCCAACTTAACCAGCTTGAGAAGACTAGGCTTGTGTAGCCATCTGAAAAGTTATATCAACACTAAACCCAGATTCAGGTCCTGTTCCTCCTGACCTCAAACTCCATACGGACACCAGTGGAGTCCATAACGCGGTCACTCCAGTCCCTCTTGCGGATGTGCTCCTGCTGATCAGACAGGTACTGGAGCTCCTTATTGCAGCGCTGGATGTAGTCATACAGTGTGGCAAGGTCTCTCTTACGGCTCAGAGAATCCTCCTGAGATCTGAATTGTGTTGAATGACCTTCTGGGCAGCCAGTAGTCAAGAGAGAGAGAGGGACAGAGGGAGCAAGAGTGAGTGAGTGAGTGAGTGAGTGAGAGAGAGAGAGAGAGAGAGAGAGAGAGAGCGAGAGAGAGAGAGAGAGAGAGGTCAAACATGCAACTTTTTCAAAAGGTGTTTCAAAAGGTTCTTTGAATGATGCCACAAAAGAACCATTTCTGGTTCCAATAAGAGGTTTAAAGAACCTTCCTTTAATGTACAGCTCACAGCTTTCGAAGGAACACATGCAGAAGAGAACAACCTACCAGGAGTTTGCTGTACTGTCTTTTCACAGAAGGCAGGTCCTGTTTGAAGATCAGGGAGAAGGAAGAGTTGTTTATTAGTATACATCGAAGGGTCAGTCAGTCTGTCTAACGGCTTTCATTCAGGGTCAGTCTGACTCTTTATGACGCCGACTAAAGAGACGTCTCCACTTTCAGCAAAGGGATCTGAGAGAACGGAAGGTGTGTGTTTACCGGAGAGCTGAGTTGAGCACGATAAGCTTCGATCTCTTTGTGCAGGATGTTGTGCGCAGCAATCTGCTTCTCAACATCAGATATGCTGGGTCCATAACCATCCCCCTGAATCTGTCTCTGGATTTTACACACACACACACACACACACACACACACACACACACACACACACACACACACACACACACACACACACACACACACACCAATAAACATCAATAAACCCTTCAAAGATGGCCTAAACACTTAACAGATAAACAGATAGTTACCTCCCTTTGCTGTCACACAAAAATCTTTTATTTTTAATCACTGAGAAACAGTTCATAGTGGTTACTGAATAATTCATGGTGGTTACAGAATAATTCATGGTGGTTACAGAATAACTTATAATAGACACTGAATCTTTTAAACAGGGATGAAATAATTCCTCACCTGTTTGTCAGTGAGCACCTGAGCCCAGTCTATTCTGGGAGACAGATCCAGATTCAGGTTCTGCTTATGCAGGTCCCGATACTTAGCACAGTCTTTCGACCAGCGATCATGCAGGTTACTGATACTGAGAGAGAGAGAGAGAGAGAGAGAGAGAGAGAGAGAGAGTTGAAGCACTGTCCAGGCTATCTACAAGATTTTTGACCATTGCTGTGAGGATTTGATTGCATTGAGATCAGGATGATGGATGATCCACTCTCCAGCTCATCCTAAAAGTACTGGATGGAGCTCCATCATTCCAGAAAACACAGTTCTCTGAATGCATTCATTAGAAAGTCTGTCCACAAACCTTTGGACATACAGTGTACATATTGGTAAATGGGACTCTCTAGATGTGCCCTTTGATACAGTGGTGGCTCACTGGTTACACCACTGGGTTTATGATCACAAGGTTGTGGGTTTGATGCCCACTGTTGGGTTCTTAAGAAAGACTCAGGTTCTGTGATGAGTGTGAGAAGACCTGATCCTCACTCACTCCATTTCGATCTCCTTAGCCTGTGGGTGCTGAAGCTTTTTGATTTTGTCCACGTCCAGGAAAAGGTCCTTCAACAGAGTTTCTGCCTCGGTCAGATTATCGGCCGTCTCCATCCGCCGAGTCGGAGACCGGCCCAGTCTTGCATTCTCAGAGTCCTGACAGAGGAGACATTGTGTTTAAGATCTGTACCTTAATAATACACTGTTTAAAATGTGTGTGTGTGTGTGTGTGTGTGTGTGTGTGTGTGTGTGTGTGTTACCTCAGCCAACAGATTTTCGGCACGGAGAACATGCTTCTCTACCTGGTCTGCATTCTTCTGCACACGTGTGACCAGCACTGCGAGATCATTCGTCTGCACCCTGCACACACACACACACACACACACACACACACACACACACACACACACACACACACACACACACACAGTATCCATTAAGAATTATCCAGTATTTTCTTGAACTCATTCAGTAACTATTATAAACGATTCAACATCTTCTATGAAATACTCCGTTTAGTAAATACTCTGAATGAGTGCAGTATGAATTATTCATTATCTATAATTCTATAGATCAATTCTACTATACATTAGTAACTGTTTTAAATGTGTATATTTTTATTCAGTGTTCACTGTAAACGATTCAGTAACTGAATTGAGTAAATGATTCAGTGATTCAGTTTCACTATGAGTCTAATGTAAGGTGTGCAGTGTAGGAGGGTCAGGAACGGAAGGAGGATCATTTCAGTTTAAGGGCTTAATGAGTTCAGGAGAATACTACACTGAGAAGAGCACCCACACACACACACACACACACACACACACACACAGACACACACACACACACACACACAAAACGCTGCCTCATATGTGCCCGACAGGTCACCAGTGGTTTGACAGCTGTAAACACAGCTTCTCCATAAACCTTCCCTCGCCCGCTGCCCCTCCCGCAGGGTGCCCATGTGCTGGGTGTGTCATCAGGAACGTGGAGCAGTTCATGCAGGTTTCTCGAGGGATTTTCTTGGCAGATGTGTGTCACTTACTAGCCCTGCAAAACCTATGCTCTCAGGCATGACATCTGTTTAAAGAGTGTTAAGCTTTTTTCCTTTCTTAGGCGGCCCTGATAAAAGACTTCATCATCAGTCTGACAGGTGAGAGGTGGACCGCAAATTAATCATCAGCCCTGAGTTCTAGATATCTTCAGCAGGATGAGCTGGTAGAGTCCACAAGATTCACAGAATTCCAAAAATTCATTTTTTTGCTGCAGCCAAACAACATTAAAGTCCATCGGTCAGAAAGCTGGACAGAGTTCAAAAGAAACCCTTTGTGAAGGAATCAGGGAAGTTAGAGGGTGTGTGTGTGTGTGTGTGTGTGTGTGTGTGTGTGTGTGTGTGTGTGTGTGTGTAAGCTAGCTCTTCAGGGGGTTCCTGTTTGGCTTCATTGCCTTTCAAATATGTGACACACCTAAAACCAGCATACTCACAAATATGACAAACACGTCAACTGAAAACACACCGGGATGAACAGCGTTAATCACCCTCACCTTTTCACTGCGCTCACTGTGCAGGACAATGATTTTCACACTTATCCGTCCCCAAACTCCCAAAGGAGACCACGCAACATTCCTAGACCACCTATTTTAAGTGACCGTACGTGCTTTTCTCATGCACTGGCACACTGATGTGTTTGTGCGTCAGTTGACTGCAGGTACATGGATCCTCTGAAATCCACCAGTGCAGCACATTGTACATTGTACATCGGATCCAACGTCTCAACATCGGATCCAACGTCTCAACATCGGATCCAACGTCTCAACATCGGATCCAACGTCTCAACATCGGATCCACAAGACATTAAAGAGTCAATCAGCACTCTGCACAGGACCGATCAAACCAGTTTGAGAAACAACATCGTAAATCCAGTCACTTTCCCCAATGTCATTGTCCACCAAGCTACAAAGACACACACAAGCAAACACACAGAGAGCATTGTTCTTCAGCAGTGAGTCGGTACAGTACGGCTCCTGAACAGTGTTCATAAGCTGGATCGTGTGTTGCCGTCACACCCTGAAAGGAAAACAGGCCATGCCTTTAGCCAAAGGCCATTTACATGATAAGCCAGAGAACATTTTAATGAGAGAGAGAGAGAGAGAGAGAACTCTCTCATTGCTTTGCACTTTCGCTGCAACAGTGAAATCATTATTTCTACAAACAGCCATCTTTCCTGGTCGTGCACTGTCGTCTTTGGGCCAGAAGAGCTTCAAACTGTAAACCTGTTCTTCATACCAAGGAAAGTGATGAACACCTCAGCCATAACTTTACAACCACCTGCCTAATATTGGGCAAGAAAAAAAATTGACCAATCAAGGCATGGACTCCATGAGACCATGAAAGGGGTTCTGTGGTATCTGGCAGAAAGTCAATACAGCAGATTCTTTAAGTTCCTTTGTGAGGTGGGGCCTCCAGGAGCATCAATGAACCTTGGGCGCCCATGAACCAATTTTTTCCTTCCCTGGAGCATTTTGGATTCACTGACCACTGCATTCCAGGAACTCTTCACAAGACCTGCTTATGTTTAGGAGATGTTCCGACCCAGATGCCTAGAACACTTTGTATTTTTGTCAAAGTGTTGCTTCAACGCATCAGAATACTCTATTTCCACCCCTGACTGGTGCCACTGGAACCAGATATCAATGTTATACACTACTCCTGTCAGTGGTTCTAATGTTATGGCACATTAGGAGATTATTCAGAAGAATGCAAAGTGGCTATAAACAATTTATGGGCATCGAACTGAATTCTGCTGCACCATATCAACCTGACCTGCCCATCTCCCACCTCATAAACAGAGTTTATCTTCTGCGTTAGACTCTGCACACGTTGGCTGTGGTTCATTTCAGCACAACCCTGTGAGTCATTATTGGGACGCCAGAACAGGCGAGGCCTGCCATAAAGATAAATAACACGGGCCTGCCCCATTACCCGCCGCACACACGGGTGATGTAACACGCTCTTCAGCTCAACAATCATTTATAGCTTTGGGGTGAAGCTCCACTGATGGAAATCTGTCCTGCACCAGCAAAGGCCAACAACATCAACAGCCGTGGAGGACTGCTTCCACGTGCCATCTGAACCTCTGAAGAATTGATAGTGGAAACTGAAGAGTTCATAGTGGATATTGAAGAATTGATAGTGGAAACTGAATAATTCATAGTGGATATTGAAGAATTGATAGTGGAAACTGAATAATTCATAGTGGATATTCAATAATTCTAGTGGATACTGAATCATTCAGAGTAGTTACTAAATCAATTACAGTAGATATCGAACATTTCATGGAAGACACTGAATCATTTATAGTAGATACTCAATTATTCATAGTAGATACTGACTAGTTCATAGTGGATACTTAATAATTCAGATTACATACTGAATCATAGTAAATATGGAATAATTCATAGTAGATACTAAATAATTAATAATAATAATACTTCATATTGAATACTGAGTAAATTACAGTAGATACTGAATTATTAATACATGTTACTAAATGATAAACACTTACATTTAAAACCCCTTTATGTCTGATTTATAAACCACAATTATAACACAAGCATAACATCATCAATCAATTACACAACAATTACACTGAATCGAATTCAGATTAGATATCTGTGTGTTTCAGAGCAGCATTATATACAATATAGTAAAGAATTAGTGTAAGGACAACAACAACACACACACACACACACACACACACACACACACAGAGTGGCACTCACTGGTTGGTCCTCTGCGGACTGCTGTCCGTCTTCTTGAACATGCTGGGTGTCTGGATGTGAAGGTAAGCGCAGTCCCACTCTGTCTCTCTCTTCTCTTTCCTCCACTCTCTCTGACTTCTTCTCTCACGCCTCAGTCTCTCTTCTTTCTAGTTAAGGTGTAACTCTTGGCCCCACCCACTGAAACAGGTGCTTCTCATTCAGTACTGGTAGAATGGACTGGGAATACCTGTTTCTCTCTCTCTCTCTCTCTCTCTCTCTCTCTCTCTCTTATTCATAACATGTCAAATTAAATATTCCACTTAATGGTTTATTGAAATCAAATTATTAGATTATTTTCCAGTAAATTAAATCAAGTAATCAAAGCGTCTCAACATTAACTCCAATACTCCACCCCTACCGCACCATCTGCAGAACTGAGTGAGAACCTTCAAGCTGCATGGGATGGATCATCACAGGACACCATCAGGAACCTGTACAACTCCATGCAGAGACGTCTGGCGTGTTGCGTTAAACCCGACGCCAAACTGAGAGACACCACTTCTGTATGAGTAGATCAATAAATATTGATCAGATCAGACTACAGTTATCATCAGTTATTGATCCTGATCACCTTCATCTTCCTTCACTACAGCACTGCAATCCCACACGTCCTTCTGGGGGCAACTATTTGTTTGATGATGAGTGTGTGTAACCTTTAGAACATCAAGCCAGTGGTACCACAACACCAAGAGACTCGCACAGTGTAGCTGTGCTCAGATCAGTGCGACAGGGCCGGGGACAAGGACTAACACGGGAATGCAGCAGAGCTCGTCCAACGAAGGAGAGGCCTGTCCAAGTTCTTTGTCCTGCTCTCATTTTTCTCCTCCGTCAGTCTTAAAGTCATCATTTACTTCTTATTCGCTACTAATTAACAGATGAGCTGACCAATGAGCTCTCATCGCCTCACAAGCCTGAACAGATTAGTTCCACATCTGTCTGCCGACACTCCGCTGACCTGCTCTACTGGACTGCGTTTATCTTCATCTTCACAAGTCCATTCAGAACCGAGGCGTGGACTCCACAAGTCCTCTGAAACACCAGGCAGGAATCTCGGACACACAGCAATAAACATTTTCTTTTTACCAGTGTTTACCAGTTTAACCAGTGCAATCAAAGCTCTAGGGCCTGTTCAGGCCGAGAGAGAGAGAGAGAGAGCGAGAGAGACAGAGAGAGAGAGAGAGAGAGAGAGAGAGAGAGAGAGAGAGAGAGACGCCTCGTGATCAGTGTGATGATAGGAAGTGTTAGTTTGACCATTCGAGTGGTCTGCAGACGTTCACAGCAGTTAAGAATCAGTGCATGTGTCTTATTTTATTATTGTAATGAATTATTCTGTAAATATGAATTATTTAGGACTTACCTCTAATTATTCAATATCTATTCATTTCATAATTACTCATTATTCATGATCTACTAAGTGTTCCATAATTATTCATTATTCCGTTCACACTACATAACTGTGTAACCTCCGTGTTGATTGTGTAGAGGGCATTGCACAGTAGGAAGTAAATAGTGAACGTGCCCCCCCGTAGCCCCCCCCCTCACGGATCCAATCCAGCTGTACAGGGTGTCTAATCTGAGAGGCAGCTGTCTGTCTCCGTTCAGGCTCTCTGAAGGATGTCTGTTGGCATTCTGGTGACTGTAATACTTCACTCAGGTGTGTCTGCTCCACACCTCACACAGGAACTCAGCTCACACATACACACCCCCAAACATGCACACACACACATATGTTCACAGGTAATGAAGGAATGAATGACTGACAGTTTGAAAACATGGGTGACAAAGGGACGCATTGCTGATCTGAGACATACTGTATTTTTACTATTATTATTAGTATTATTATTATTATTATTATTATTATTATTATTATTAGATTTAGATTTGCAGACATCTAAATAAATGTTTTATGTATTTATTTACTTGTTTGTTTATTTATTTATTTATACGTCCCAAATTTTTGACCAACTTCATCTTATTTGGCATAACTGGACCAGGCATCCCTGTCTGGAGACACTTCCGCCAGCTTCTCCTGCACGTTTGTCTTGTCTAGTCCCTGAAGAGAAGAATGACAGATAAACATGACTCTATTGTCTCCATGTCTAATAGCAGGTGTGGACTAGAGGGGTTTAAAGCCCCCCAGCACTGAGCCGTGGAGCAGTGGAACTGTGTTCTCTGGAATGCTGGAGCTCCATCCAGGACTTTTGGGACGGGCTGTGGAGTTGCGGCTTCTTTACATGAAACAACCAGAGCGAGGAGCAGTTCCTGCACCCATTCACGACGGCAAGACAGTGGGAGGACTATCGCCGTGATCTCTGACTAAATGCACGACCTGTGTGTGTTTGTGTTTGTAGACGCACACATTTTTCATTGTGTGTTAAAGGGCAAGAATTCTACACAAGACAGGGCCGGTTTCTTTGCACTCAGAGGTGATTCAGCGTTAAGACTAAAAATAAAATGGAGATAAAATAGAAACTATAGAAGAGAATGAAGAGAAGCACTGCTGAGTATTTGGACAAAAGAATTGGTTGGTTGGTTATTGATCACGCTGAAGGCCGTGGGTTCAACACTCGTCCTCTAAGCTGTAACAGTTGGGGCCTTAAACCAGGGGTGTCATAGCGTGGCTGACCCTCAGCTCCGACTCACGGAAATTTGATTACGGACGAGCTACATATATGCTATATGGACAAAAGTAATGGGACACCTGCTTTTTTGTTGCTTCTACTGGAGAAATCGTCTCTACTGTCCAGTGAAGACTTTCATCCACAAGAGCGATAGTGAGGTTAGAATCTTGGGTCATTCCCAACTCCCCAACTTATCCCACACGTAATGATTTGCACAGATGGATGGATGGATGGATGGATGGATGACTGGATGGATGGATGGATGGATGGATGGATGGATGGATGGATGCAGAAGTCCTCCATGGCATTGTGAGACACTGATAAACCACTACAGAAAGAATTGATCTGTACTACTGTCTCTTTGTTTCTCTTTCTGAACATGGGAGAGGCAGCACATACAGGACTGGAATGTCCACAGAGCACATTCATGAACTCAACAGTTCAAAGCTTTACTTCTACATGTGTCCCTGTTTCGGCTGGTTCTGTGCTGATCCAGAAATCAGCGCTTTCTCCAGCGTTGTTCTCACTGATGTTCTGAAAACAGCAAATCTCCAGCTTTAATTTACACTCAAAGCTGGAAAATTGCTGTGCGGATTTGATGGCAGCCTCAAGAGCATTCCTGACACTGGATGATTAGTTCTGCCACTCCAACTCCTCCGTCTTAAATGTATTAGATGGAGCTCCATGATCCAGAGAACACAGCTCCACTCGTCCACAGTGTCCACTCCTACCGTGTGTCTCCACCTTGTAGATGTGATGTCCGAGACAGAAGCTCATCTGTCTCTGCACAGTTTGTGTAGGTCGTCCTCTAGTCCTTCATCAGTGCTCACAGACGCTGCCCACAGGACGCTGTCGGCTGGACATTTCTGGTAATGGACTGTTCTCGGTCCAGCAGTGACACTGAGTGACACTCCAGCCGCACTGCTGTACACACACTAACACACCACCACATCAGGGTGAAAAGAGGTTCCAAAGTTTAGTGAAAGACATGGACCTCAGTGTGTAATTAAAGATCTACTAAGTGCATGTTCACGTGGACAGAGCAGTAAACATGCACTGGAGCTCCTTTGGCATTTAAACTGGGATTTAATTCAGTTTAATTCACGGTTGCTTTTTATCCGAATTGGATTACTCGCTTACATTGCATCACTTTTTGAATGCGTGGAAACGTGTATCACGTCGGTCCTGTAGGTTACTCTGATCCTGAGTCGAAGCCTAGAAAACAGCATGTAACTGCCCGTAAAAGTTCAATTTACATTCAGCAAATCCAGTCTGTCATTCCTATCACAGCAAAGCCCAAAGCTAACGACAACACAAAGATTACACACAGCTCAGACTCCAGGCATGTGTTCGAGGAGGTTTGCATTTCACAGCAGGACCAAGCAGCCGGGCGAGACATGAAAACAGGCCGAGGGCCAGGGTGTGTCTCGGTCTTATCTATGTTATCTATGTGGGGTTATAATTACAAATGATGCTTATCTGTGAGGAAAAAATCATTTCGCTTCACTTGTCTCTTATCTAAGCATAATCTCACATGCAAATCAACACCCACCCACACAAATCTACACACACACACACACTCACACACACATGGCTGACTGGCTGTCAGGCGCATTGACGAAGCAGGCAGGAATGATGGCATTGTTCACTTTCTCCGTGGGTTGGTGTGCGTTTGAATTGCACTGAATTCTGATCATATTTCTGCAGAAAAGTTTGACTCTGGAAATATGCAAACCATGTCCCACCCAGATCCAGTCTCAGAAGGGAAACCTCGGGTCAGGGTGTGCTGCCAGGGTGAATTAGGCAAGGGGGCAAAGGAAATCACCAAGGGGCCACAACTGGGCATCTAGTCTTCAAGAACTACCATTCACTATAACACATGCAATGTGTCCAAATATTTATGGACACCCCTTTTAATGAAAGCACTCTGCGACTTTAAGGTGCACCCATTGCTGACACATATGTGCAAATGCACACACAGCTTGTCTCGTCCCTGTAGAAAAGTCCTGCCAATAGATTAGGACTCTCTGGAGCAGAGAGACATGAAGCTATTGACGTTCTTGAGGAGAACCAGAGCTCCACTCTGCTGCTGCTGCTGCTGCTTAAGTTAGTCTGCTGTTCAGTCTTTGATGAGCATTCAGTGTAAGTTATAGTAAAACCCAGAGAACTGGACCTTCTGTGATGTAAGGTCATGAATGTTGGGTTCTCTTACTGACTGGCAAACCATTATTGAAGAAGCCCGAGGAGTGAAACCTGCATAAATGAGAAGCAGCTGGTTGGATGAGAAACTGTGGCCTGAGTCTCCAGACAACACCATGTCTGTCAGTGCAAATCAAACAGCATCCATCACCAACAGAATACACCTTAAATTCCGAAGATATTTCACCTACAACCGTGACACCAAACCTTGTTCTGTTCGTGCTTTGAGTGCATGCTGCCTCTCCCACATTCACTGGTAGAGATGATTAGCCGTCATCCAGAGCCATTAAAGAAGTGAGTGGCATGTGTGTTTCTGATGACCTCGAATGACTCTCATCACGCGTGATTAAAGAAAGTAACCACACAGAGCTGCACTACATACAGCTCTTTATGTTGTTATTATTAATATTATTATTATTAGCAGTAGTATAAACTTTAACATCATCATCATCATCTTTCCGCAGCTTTATCTTAAATATTATAAACATGAAAAGCAAGTAGATGTACAGGAAATAGCATTTCATTAACTTCATTAATGCTTTTCAAGGTTAATTAATCATTTACAGTCATTAACAGTACTATTGTTACCAGAGATGCACAAACTAATCTGCAAAGTCTGCCTTTCTCTCTCTCTCTTTCACACACACACACACACACACACACACACACACACACACACACACACACACACACACACACACACACACACACACACAGAAAGGAAGGAGGGAGAAGCTGCACTGGAGCAGCAGATGGATCAATAGTAACATCAGTAGAGGCTGATCAGACTCATGTTGGGAAGGGAGGCAAACTGGCTTTCATTCCAGAGAGTGAGATCTATAAAATCTGGACTTTGATGAAGCTTGATTGAGCCGTCCAACTGGGGGCAGTTGGCTGGTTTCTGGTGACCCAGAGGTGGCCTAACTACTGGGTGGGAATTAGGGGATATATGCGTTTATCTTTGAGTAAGGGACCAGTACTGTCCAACTGGCCCGAATTCTTTGCTGTCTGTTGGACCTTATGCCCCTCATTGAATAGAGTGTGTCATAATGATTATATCCACCGGGTGGCGATGTCATAGAGGGATATCACTGTCAAAAAGCTGACATTGACAGTTTGCTTTCTAAAGTGTTTCTTATTGTGACTGTTAAAGAATTAATACTACAGTCTCGTCCTTGTTGGCATTCCCTTCTCTACTCTCTACTCTGCTGCTTGTCGGGTCCATAAGTTCTCTTTGCTGATTCATCTCCAGCAATTACTGGTGCAACAATACAGATGCAGAGCTTTGGTTCTCACATTCCAGTCATCAAGCACAGCTCCACATTACCTCTCCACCGTGATGCCGAATGACACACTCACACATCAAATGCTTCAGGTCTTTGTCTTCTGGGCTCCTGGGATCCCACTGGAACAGCATCCTCGCCCCACTGGCAGAAGAAACTTTGCCGTGAGTCAGTGCACGAGGTCGCGGTGCCTTCCAACCTGGTCTGAAGAATCATCTCTACAAACCTCTTGAGTAACATCTTCATTTCACTCATTCACACGTCACTTTTAAATCTCACACTTATGTTTTAATTTCACTATAAACGGCATTTAGTGAAAGTTGTTTTATTTGTGGAATGATGAGATGTTGATTGGCCTCATCAAATAAATGAATAAATAAATAAATGAGTAAATACTAGGTAATTAAATACTAGGTCATTATTTTGCTAATTGAATTACAAGACCGTCTAAGTGAATTACACTGAAATGTCCCACAGGTTCTAGGTATTACCTGGTTATGTGTGAGGTACAAACACCAAAGTTCTAGGTAATTATTAGGTCTTTAACTGTATGAACAGCTGTACAGATTCCTAAGGTTTTCCTTTTAATCCTCTGCTTAAATGGCATTTTATAGTGAAATTGTGTACATGTGTGGAAATTCATCTCTCCAATTCCCTCAGATAGCAGTGAAAATGTGCATCTTTGCAGAAAATATGCTTTTTATAAACTTCTGTACATTTTAAATGTATTTTAACACATAAATGAAATTGTCCAATTCATGTTTGCATTAAATAGATTGTAAAAGAGTTCTCAGGTTAAAATCATGATACATGGATGTCACGTTTAAATGTCTATTCTTCTAATAATCAACTTTAACAGACGTAAACAAACTTTCAAAGGTTTCAAACTGAAACCAAAAGAAAAAGTGAATATTTCCCTTTATATACAACATTGTAGACACATTTTAAAGAATCAGTCAGTAATAATTAGGATTTGCATTGTTAGGAAGGAAATCGCAGTTATGATGTAAATAAATAATAAAACAACCTGATCGCAAGTCAGTAAAATATTCTTTACAGATGCAAATTAAGATTAAAATGTTTTTAAATGAATTATGAGCTGAGATCTGTGCTTCATGGACAGTTACATGATGTTTCCTAAGCTTCAAATCTCAGGATCAGAGAAACCTCCAGCCATGATTCACATATACCACAGTACAGACCTACCCCTAAATAAACATGGTCTGATGATTGTTTGATGAATGACCAGTGAATGATGTAGCTCAGAAAACAGCTAAAATCGCCTTGTTCCCAACTGAACCAATTAAATCCCAGTTTAAATGCAAAAGGAGCTTCCAGTGCATGTTTACTGCTCTGTCCACGTGAACATGATCAACCTGCATACAGACTCTGACTGATCAGACTCCACTGAGTCACATGGAGGCACTAAAGTGTTTTTACTGAATCAGCTCAAACATATTTAATCAACTGGATGATGGATGAACGATCAGTCCACACTACTTCCTCCAAAGCAGATGTTTGCATGCGTTTCCAAAAGCTTTGGGAAGCTGTGTTTTGTGCCGGTGAGACCTCAGCACCTGGTTTTACTTCCCAACGGAAATGAGGCAAAGACAGTATAAGGGTGGGGGGAGACGTGTCCTAAAAACCTCTATCCTTTAAGAAGATTTAACGTGAGGAGGGAAAAATCACTCTCTGTGTTCTGTGTGGGCGGCTGCCTTTCCTCCAAGTGGCTGAGAGGCTTAGAGAGGTGAGGTAAGGCCTTCAGATTCATGTCCTGACTTCCTACTGATCGCATTTCCCCCAGACAGGAGAGAATGAGGAGAGCGTATGAGAAAGAGAGGAAGGTAGAACACAAAACAAGCTGTCCTTGGAGCAGAGGAAACAGAAGATAGTGGTTCAGGCATCAGAAGCATGGGAGGTAAAAGGTGGGAGCAGATATGACATATGGAATGAAGTTTGGGAACTGAGGGTAGATTTAGAGGCTCTAGACATACATGCATGTTTGGGGGCCCTAGGGTAAAGACATGTCCCTGCGATGGCTGTCCACTCAGCTTTGGAGACATCGAGTGATGGGGCTTTTGGTGACCCTGGTGGTGTCCGTCGTCCTCATGCTTCTGGCCACGCAGTCTCTTCAGAATACCAGGTGAGCGCAACAGAATAGGACTCTCTGGAGTAGATATACATGAACCGGTTGGCACCCCGTCTAATGCCAGGCATGGACTAGAGGGGCATAAAGACCTCCAGCACTGAGCTGTGGAGCAGTGGAACTGTGTTCTCTGGAATGATGGAGCAAGGGTTGGGGAATGTTCTTGTTGCTGAACGCAATCAAATCCTCACAGCAATGCTCCAAAATCTAGTAGAAAATCTTCTGGACAGTAGAGACTCCAACAAAATCAGGAAAATTTCTTTATAATACTCTTTCAGAAGAAGGGAGATGTGCACCCATTCCTCCTCCTTCCAAAAGGTTCTTCTGAAGGTTGTCTTGCTGTGCTGCTCATTTGACGTCTGTCCACTGATTTCCAAAGAAGTTTAGGGTGGGGGATTGTGGAGTCAGGGCCTGATCTTCAACTAGCAGCTCTTAAAATAGTCATATGTGATGTTGAGGTGTGTTTAGCAATAGCAGAAGTTCTGTAGAAGTTCCTACTCTTATCATCTTTAGCTTTTTTTGTTTACAGATGGTGTGATGTTTGATTGCTAGGATGGATTTAATCGAATCTATTCTTTTCCACCAGTGAAACATACCCTGTGCCACTGGCTGCAACACAAATCCAAAGCATGATCCATCCACCCCCATGTTTAACAGTTGGAGAGGTGTTCTTTTAATGAAAGGCTTTGTCTCCCCCTCCTGGCAGGAAGGAGAGCTGATACTGAGTATACTGGTCAGCCAAAACATTAACCACAGATGAAGCGAACAACATTGGCAAGTGAACAGTCAGTTCTTGAAGCTGATGTGATGGAGCGGGAAAAATGAACAAGCTTAAGAATCTGACAAGTATTTGACAGGTACCACTAGAACAACTGTGTGTTCTAGACAGCTGGGTCAGGACATCAGGCAGGTCTTGTAGAGATGGTAGGCAGGGGGTCAGTACTTACCAAAAGTGCTTCAAGAAAGGTCATGGCAAAAGGGTCATGGGGCCCAAGGCTCATTGATGCCCATGGAGGCCCCACCTCATGATGTACCTAACTTTAAGGATCTACTGGTAATATCTTGGTGCTAGATACCACACAACACTTTCAGGGGTCTTGCAGAGTCCATACCTCGATGGCTCAAAGCTGTTTTACCAGCACAATATTAGGAAGGTGGTTTCAATGTCATGGTTGATTGAAGGCTCTTCTTAAACAACTGATTGCCACCATTTGAGAATATAATATTTGAGATTTACTTGAATAAATTTCAGTAAATCATCTCTTCACAGGTCTCACAATGTGCGGCAAGCAAGAGAAAAGACAATGCAGAAAGGCCACGATCACAAGCATACAGCAGCACACTCTGGATCTGACCCTACATACGCGGAGAGCCGCAAAGAGGGCATAAAGGCCCGGCTGCAGCCCACTGCTGACCACGGTAACCAGGCTGGGAAGAAGAGAAGGAGCCCTCCACCTATAGCCTTCCTCAAAACACACAAGACAGGCAGCAGCACGGTGCAGAACCTGCTGTTCCGACTTGGAGAAAAAGAGAAAGCTACTTTTGCTTTCCCTTACTACACCTACCAGTTCAGCTACCCTGAGAGGTAGGTCAGCTTCCTTACCTTTCATCTCTCCTAAATGTCAGGAATCAGGAGTGCCACCCTCACAGCCGGACTGACTGGTTTCTGATTGCGTTATTCTTTAATAATCAGATGCTGGTGATGATTGACATGTTACATGTCAATCATCACCGGCGTCTGATTGGTAAAGAATAATAATAATAATACTATTACAGTCCAGGTTCACAGCAATTTGACACAGTGACCAGACGCTGAGACACGTTAGTCAGGATTCAACATTTTTAATGATATGCGCATCTTTAAAATGCTCCATTGCACCAAACAGAACAATGAATGTCCCAATACTTTTGTCCACATAATGTCTTTAAGTAAAGCTAGAGACTAGATCAAACATTTCTGCTCGTGTGGTTTCAGGTTCAGAGCAGAATTTGTGGATGAGCTTCCAGAAGATTCATCTCAGTTTGACCTGCTATGTAGTCACATGCGGCTGGACCTCAACCAGTTGAGGAAGGTGATGCCACAAAACACCATCTTAATCACCATCCTTCGAGATCCATTGAGGGCCTTTGAGTCCGTTTTCAGCTACTATACCTCCACCGTACCTGCCTTCTCCAAGGCCAAGCAAGCGGCCGCTAGGGCTGAGAACAAGGGAAGGACCGCACTGTCCATATTCCTGGACGATCCAGAAAGCCTCTGGGATCCAAAGGTACCAGGGAATGGTCTGGCAAAGAACCCCATGAGCTTCGACATGGGCTTGAACAATGAGGAATGGAACGCATCCTGGCCAGAAGACCTGTACCATCTGGAGGAGGCCTTCGGCCTGGTGATGATTGCAGAACACTTTGACGAGTCACTGGTTCTCCTTGGTGCACTGCTGGGCTTGGAGCCACGAGATTTGGCCTATGTTCGGTTGAACACTAGACATGCCAGTGACGTCGTCACGCTTGATGACGCGAGCAGAGCCAAACTGCGATCGTGGAACGCGCTGGACTCCCTCCTCTATGACTTTTTCCTGCAGGAGTTCTGGGTGAAGGCTGAACATTTTGGTGTGGACAGGCTCAAAGCAGGGGTAGCTGAGCTCAGGGCTTCAACTGAGAAGATACGGCACAAATGCCTGTCCAGGTTTGCGGTGCATCCTAGTGAACTTGAGGACTTGGTACGGCCCTGGCAGACCGATACAGCCACAATATTGGGATATGAGGTGAAGAAGAACCTCAGCCTGGAGGAACAGGGGTTCTGTGTCAGGCTAGTGCTGCCAGAACTGCAGTATCACTCCCATTTGTATTTCCAGCAGTACGGTAGAGATATGAGAGCTGTCCCTGCAGGCTGACACATGGTTTAAAGAAATGACCAAACCATTCTGCGACCTGCTTTACGACTTGCTAGAATTTGGACCAAAAAGGTGAATATTAGTTAGACCAGGGTTCTTTAATGGTCATGGCTCTTTACAGAACCATGATAACTCAACTCGAAGAACCATTCAGATGCTATAACGATTGTCTTCAAATACAATAAACACTTTACGTAGATCAAAACCTTCACTTAAACCTTTAGAGAGGTTAAGAACCCGTTTCCTCTGGGTTGACGTTGACGCCTACAGGAAGGCAGTTCTTCAGGAGCTGTGTCCAACTTATTCAGATTAACCTTCTATCCTCCAGGGTAAGAGACCATCCTGATTGCTGTAACTGCTGGTAAAATGCTGATGGGGACATTCTGGAGTCTCTGAGTGGAATGCAGTGTGTTCAGCATGTTTAGTTTGAAGAGTGTGGACGGGAAAATTGAAAATGGATAGGGGACGTTTTACCAGGAGGCCAGAAACAACAACAAACAAACAAAATAGGCCTTCGTAATGATGTACCTTAATCAATGTCTCATTACAGTTTGCTCACAGTCGGCATTTATCTCTTCCAGCTGCTTGTTGGAGTTCTTTAATCACAGACTGTAGTTCATCTGTTTCTCCGCGTCCTTTATTCTCCTCCTTTCACCCTGATCTTCAATGAGCAGGACCCCGCACGCGCTTTAGAGGACGGAGCAGAACCGCAGTACCCACAGTGACCTGGGGAGAACACACCAAACACCTCACAGACCATGACCAGGGCAAACCTACAACCCCAGGCCTCAGGAGCTGTACAACAGCCGCACCACCTGCTGCACCACTGTGCCGCCCCCAGTGTGCTCACTGCCTGGATGTTGTGATGTATTTAATAAAGCATTTTTTTCTGTTAATGGATGAAATTAAATTGAATGATTTAATTTTGAAATGCATCGTTTATAGTTTCCTTGAAGGACAAAATAAACACAGAGATAAAAGAGGTTTTTCAAAACCTTACTAGTTAGAAAACATAAACAAACAAGCTACCAGTAAATACTGTTTCTAAGAAACATCACATAAACATAGTCCAGCATTAACAGCAGCTTCAGCGTTGGACACCACCCATAAATCAGCTTAGACAACCTGACCTCACTGATCAGAAATGGTACAAGTTATATACACGTTAAGGAACCCTGTCTTATAAAACCAGAAAACATAATATACACCATCGTTCTGGTTTCAGCAAAATGATTCCCAGTATAAAATGACCTCCGCTGGTTTGAAAATCACAGCAGATCTCAGATAACGTGACCAAAATCAGGAATAATTGTTCTACAAATGCAATAGAAGATCTCAAAGTACTTACTGAAGGTGGGTTTGTAATATTTAAAGCCACATTCGACTCAAGTTCTCCGTCCTTATATCAAAAGAACATAAACATGGATTTGCAGGGATTTGCAGGGATTGTGTATAAGAACAGGAAGAACCGCACAGTAATACAAACCATTATTGCTTCGTAAACACATTCCAAAGGTCTTTGTTATTTACCGATCCATGCTCCGCCCACAAGTGTACAAAGCTCATTCAGTGTGTGTGTGTGTGTGTGTGTGTGTGTGTGTGTGTGTGTGTGTGTGTGTGTGTGTGTGTGTGTGTGTGTGTGTGTAGAATATTACTAAAATATTACTAAGAAAGAGTGAATATGTGGGAAGAGCACGGACGGGTCACATTATAGCAGAACAAAACAACCAAACCTCTATATATCAAAAATGTCATCTCTCCAGGAGAAGGAGAAAACGTGTCTGAGATCGTCTGAGATCGACAGCCTACGCGGTCGTTCTAGAGGCCGCAGCACAGCTTGCTGTTGTTGTGTGTTAAGCTGAGAGGATGAACACAGACCCTGAGGAGAGCAGAAAGACTCACTTAATTTAATTACTTAAATTACTTACTTACGGACTGGAAAAGTATTGGAAGATGGTGTCAAAGACCCCACTGAAGGAAAATAAGGAAGAGATACGGAAAGAGGCGAAGTGTGAGGTGTTACTGACTCTGCTTTCCTAACATTCCTACAATTCTCAACATCCTCTAAACCTTGCAGAGCAGATTCTCGAGGGAAACTATGGCAATGAAACATCAACTTCTGATAAGATATCCTGAAGAAGGGAGGAGCGTTTAGGGAAAATGCTTTGGGTGGATGTTTGAGGGATGGCAGTTTGAATCAGGTTTCCAAGTTCTCTAGTAGGAACATGAACACCTGGCATCCTTGACCTGCTAAAATGAGGGGCTACCTCCTGTAGTAAAATCCACCAACAGTCTTCAAGTTTCACCATCAGATTGGATTTTCCAGTCTAGCAGGAGTGACCTTTTAAGGCTCTTAAATGCCTTTAAAACCTCAAAGGGCAATACCAGTTATAAAAAAATCCCAGTGAGACCAGCTTTGGGATCTCCAGATGCAATTTGTTGATGTAACCAATACTGCTGAGTCCAGCATTCAGAGCAGGACAAAATCGTCCATGCTGGTGGGCTTGTTCCTCCATTTGCGTTTGTTTTTGTCTGTGACGTGAGCTACAGTGTCAGCGGTCAACACTCCTTGTCCGTTCTCTTTCTGTCTGCAGCCCTCCACGAAGGTGAAGATGGGATACGTCTCATCTGATGATGTCAGAGCCTGGGGGGGGGACAGAACGACCACTTTAGAATCACAGGTTTTCAGTTATATGTTCCACATTTATGTCAGCAAGATTAGAATCATAAGAAATAGAAAAATCACTCTTCAATTCTAATTCAAAACTGTTTGGGATCTATTTGTAATTATAAATAGAGTATTTTAGTTCATACCATATATTTTAGTACTGGACATAGACATAATTATGAGCTTTCCAAGCCCAAGGACCTGTATGTAGCCCCACACTTCAGTTCAAATCCTCACTGTTCCTTTTTAATAACCTTGATGTCAGAAGACATTAATGAGCAGGTGTCCCAACACTTTTGTCCATATACTCAAGACTTAAACATTCAGTCAAGTGTATCCAATCCACACTGGTACCATATATACAGTGATGGTCATTCCTAAACTCCATTACCGTGGTGACCTCAGCCCGGAGGATGTTGAAGTCCCTCCTGTTCCTGGCGTAGAATCCCACAGAGCAGCTGGGGTCCATGCGGTGAAAGGACGTTTTCCTCGCAGTCTTGCAGTGAAACGACTACCACACACGGAGAGAGAGGCGGTTAGGGTTGCCAGATTTCAGGGTAATGAGGGAAGGGGGAGGGCAGTGGAGTGGGTGTTCAGATGTCACCAATATGAAGGATGCACGATTCGTGATTTAAGAGTCATGAGTATTATTGTCCACAAGGAGGCAGCAGATGCAGAGATATGAAGTGTTTATGCTTCTACTATAATGATGGAAGAAAGACCACAGGATAAACTACATGGCATCCAAGTTAATATTACTTTACCTCCAAAGGGAAGTGGCCTTGATGGACATCTACAGCAACCTGACATATATGAGGATCCAGATACAGCAGCTTCTCACCTGAACAAAGAGTGAACCAAGGCTCACAAACCAAAAAAGCCATTTATTCATATTAATTACGACAAGACTAAAGAGCATCACTTTAATGTCATCAACATACGATTGAGTAAATGAGCTTTCCAGACATGAGATGGGCTCAGACGGCTCACTCACCTTGGAAGCCAACAAAATATAAGGAATGCTTTGGCTTTCCTCCCATGACTCCAATGCAGCATTCCAGCTGAAGCAGTTTCTAACGGGTAGAGTGATAGAAAGGTTTGGATGGAGCAATAGACACCTGGAGAACATCTCTAGATTCAGTGAGTGGAGCTGCAGGCTGTGCAGTGAGTGGGTGGAGTTTAATGTGTTGGTGTGTGTAAGGAGCTGGAGAAGGAGCTGCAGGCTGTGCAGTGAGTGGGTGGAGTTGAATGTGTTGGTGTGTGTAAGGAGCTGGAGAAGGAGCTGCAGGCTGTGCAGTGAGTGAGTGGAGTTTGCTGACAATGATTCGCGGCTCAGTTTATAATTATTTATTTATTTAACAAATAGTTCTATAAAGACAATAGAACAGTCATAAATAACAGCATCTCACATACCTTTACACACTCGATATAGGCAGGATTGAGTGTGTCTCCACCCAGTCTTACAGGTATCAGTATAATAACGGACGGATTAACCTCAGAATGAGACCTCTCAAACAGTGTCATCACATCTCCCACATACACTGCAAGACAGACAACATAAGACAAACAGATGTCCAACAATGGAAGTGAATGAGTTAACACTACGTGCCGTGTCAAGACTGTCACGGACTCCGAGCTGTCTTTGTAGAGACGACCAATGAATCTATGTGTGTGTGCTATTGCAGCACCAGACCTGTCCCTGACTGAAAATGTGTGGGACGCTATTGGACGCTCTATCAACACTCCACCCCTACCACACCATCTGCAGAACTGAGTGACAACATTCAAGCTGCATGGGATGGATCATCACAGGACACCATTAGGAACCTCTACACCTCCATGCAGAGACGTCTGGTGTGTTGTGTTAAACCCGACGCCGTCCTGAGAGACACCACTTCAATAAAGAGACATCAATAAATATTGATCAGATCAGACTACAGTTATTGATCCTGATCACCTTCATCTTCAAAGTTGACAACCTGTATCAATGACTTTTGGGCCTCTGCGACTCACCAGTGCAGTCCTGCGCCACGTACACGGCCACATCTGTGAGCTTAGATGCTGCGACAGCCTTGCTGTAAACAAACATTCAAATACTTATTAATCTCATCGATCACACCTTAAAACAGCAACGGTCATTCGGGACACTGTTTAAGAAAAATAAACATTAGAATAGAATAGAATAGAACTTTATTGATCCCTTGGGAGGGTTCCTTCAGGGAAATTAAGACTCCTTCAATTCCAGATCATTTTCCGAATGAGCGAGATGAGCACATTCATGGAAATGAGCTGCACTGCACAACCACTGACCCACCATTTGTAATGCAATCGGTTTTAATATCATCATTTATCACAATTATTTCTGGGACGATTAATTACACCCCAAAAAATGATCACCACAGCTCATATCAGCTGTGTGTTCATACCAGAGTATGTGCGCTGCGGTGGACGGGCCGTACCAATCTCCCGCCTGTTTCCCTAAAGGCCTGCCCAGCTCCACAAGCTGGTGAATGCCAAACGGAGCAGAGGGTGTGTCACCAAACAAGGCCACAATGCTCCGATGTGCACTCTCCTGACCGTCCAGCATGTTGCCTTCACTTCGTCTCCTGCATTGCCTGCCCAGTTTACTGGCCCACCCGGAGCCCAGCTCTGACCGTGGGGATTTGACCTCCATGTCGTCTTTGATTTGGTGACGAGCACCTCGCCATGTCCAGCCTGAGAGAGGAGGGGAGAGAAAATATATACACTGTTGGAGGATTTTGGAGGAGGATGTCTTATACCGTACATGTCCAGATGTTTGCAGACACCCTTTCTAATGAATGCCCTCAGCTACTTTAAATCACACCCATTGCTGACACAGATGTGCAAATGCACACACAGCTTGTCTAGTCCCTGTAGAGAAGTACTGCCCTGCTTAATGACAGGTGTGGACTAGAGGGGTATAAAGTTCCCCAGCACTGAGCTGTAGAGCAGTGTAACTGTGTCCTCTGGAATGATGGAGCTCCACCCAAAATGTTCAGGATGAGCTGGAGAGTTGGAGATAAGGTGGGGTGGTGATCATCCGACATCCTAACCTCACTAACAACTATGTCCTGTATGTAATCAAATACTCACAGCAATGTTCCAACATCGATTAAAAAGTCTTCCGTGGACAGAAGAGACTCCAACAGTAATACCCTTGATTGTGTGTGTATTTTTATGCATGTGCAAGTGTGTGTGTGTGTGTGTGTGTGTATGTGTGTGTGTGTGTGTACCTTCAGGCATCCTGTGTTTGCTGAGACCCTGGGCAAGCAGCATCTGTGCAGTGCGGAGCATGCAGCCCCATCCGCTATCTGAGGTCAGAGAGGAGCTGCTTAGAGGAGCATATCTTCTCCTATAGGTCAGCCACAGCAGAGAGGAGAACGCCTGACGAAACTGCTCTCGTTCACCTGACACACACACACACACACACACACACACACACACACACACACACACACACACACACACACACACACACACATGGAGAATTCTGCTGAGCTGACAATGATTCTGAGTATCATACTGACGGCACATTTAAAGGACAGCATTGAGTCTCTGTGAATGTAGAAGATCACCAAGAGCCATCCATACCTTCAGAGCTGAGACTGTATGTGCGTCCCAGCAGCCACACGGGGGAGCTCTTACTGAGATGAGGCTTGGGTTTTAACGACCAACCTAGAAACAGAAACACATACAAGTCGGACTGCACTCGGAGTCACATGCTCTAATTCAACTGTCCATCATGGCCTCCTAACAGAGCGGTCAGTTAAGCTTCTGAACATTAAAGCAACAAACCACCAGACAGCCACTGCCGTGATGTTACTGTACATACAGGGTTCAGCACAACACAAGCAACGCACCACACTTCTGTAAACATCTTTTAAATTTACATCATTTTTTAATTTGCGTCTCCAAACCTGAGAACCCTAAAGTTTTCAGTTCTACATTTCAGTTCTGCTGCATCTGTAGCTCCACTTTAATTGATGATGAAAAAGTGAAAAGTGAAAAGTATGTAGCGGTGGCCTTGTGAATGTTAACACTCCAACTGGTTGCCGCAGCAACCTCTAAAGCAGAAAACCCTTTGATCGGTTGCTTTCTATACCTCACTCGGCACCGCCTCCACACACTCATCAACCCCAGAGGACAGCTGATCCTTAACCAAAAACGTCTGACAGTAGAGACAGTAGAGTTACCCCAACGAAAGCAGGATAAGGTCTTTTAAGTACCCTTGATTTCAGAAGAAACAATGAAAGAACAGGGGTCACGATACGCTTGTCTTTATAGTGTACACCCGGACTAAACCCTAATGTAAAGCACAGCTCCTCATACCTCCATATTTCATCTTGTTCCATGCAGACATGAGCCTTTTTTGGAGCTTGGTCTTGTCCTGTGTTGTCTCCACATGCTCCGTGGACTCCAAAAATTCCCAAGGCCCAGAGTTGGAGATGACCTCAAATGATGCCAAATCATCTGGATGATCCCCTTCTGCAGAATCACCCGCTCTCATGTTCTCGACTCTCAGCTAAACACCAACATAGCAACCTGAAAAGAAGCATCAGCAGCAGATCAGGTCATGTCTCTGTTTAGATGTTCCTAAGGTGTTTCTTGGTGGTTACTATGCTAATGAGTCGGCTGATGGTTTATGGAACATGGATGGAATTCCACAGCACCTTGTGATCTTACAAAAGACGTCCCAGTGAACGACACGTGGCTGAATCATGTATTGCCTTCTCAGACCCATACGACCATTTTGTAATCACTAACTAATCAATTCAGTTCTGCTAAAACAGCTCCAACCAGTCTGACTCCACTGCCCTCTCAGCCTACAATCAATCACAAGACGTCAGTAAAACCCCGAACTTTAGAATCACAAAGATACTCCACCTCCTGGAGTAGAACTACTGCATGTGACATTCATCTGACCACAAACAGAACACAGAAATCAGCCTAAGTCTGTTCCTGCTTGGGTTGAGGATTCATTTTGTAGACGTAGGATTAATCGTAGTCCAACACTCCCTTTAGTTTGCTGCTCTGAGGGCAGAGCTCTGCTGCTTAAACCCAAAAGGCCTAAAGCTCTTTTAAGGATTGTAATCAACAGCAGCTGCAGACAGAACCAGCACACGCTTCCATACCATAGTTTTCAGTTCCCCTTAAACAAGAGGGGCAGCTGTTAAATTCTTTAAACTTACAGGATGTTTCAAGCCTGATTAAAAGGTTTTGCGATGACAGAAAAGAGTGTTTAAGTGTCTCTGAATCTGTCCTTTAGAGTAAGAGCAGCTGTCCAGTTCTAGACAAAATAGGTGCTACCCAACACTTCTACCTTTAAGTTGATAGGCCACAGGTACTGTAAGTCAATTTCCCGAGAATTAGGGTTTGTTAAACTCATTAAACCAACATTTTAAGTCTTCAAATTTGTTTATACGGGGCTGAGAAGAGTCTTCTCTGTCAATTCCCGGCCAGCATGTTCATGATGGTTTGATTTGGGTGAAACCTGGACTACGTAGGTTGGTTCCAAGTGGTCATGTGCTCTGAGTGGTCTCTGTACTGGGACCCAGTTGGCCTCCCTAAAAGGGGCTCTATCGTTGCCAGTTTCGTATCTCAGGATCATAGTAGCCTACAGACACATGGTTATGACTGAATTAAATCCCAGTTTAAATGGATTAAAAGGAGCTTACAGTGCATGTTTACTGCTCTGTCCACGTGTACCTGCTCAACCTGTATACAGACTCAGAGAGAGGGACGGGGCTGATGGTCAACCTGCATACAGGCTCTGACTAATCAGAGAGAGGGGGTGGGGCTAATGGTCAACCTGCATACAGACTCTGACTAATCAGAGAGAGGGGGTGGGGCTAATGGTCAACCTGCATACAGGCTCTGACTAATCAGAGAGAGGGGGCGGGCTGATGTTCTACCTGCATACAGACTCTGACTAATCAGAGAGAGGGGGTGGGGCTAATGACATCACTGACCCAGATATTGGGATACAAAAAAAATGAGAAGCTGTTTGCTCTCTTTCTTTACTCACACGGTGTTAAATTTTCAGAATAAAAATCCAGAGAAGGAATAATACAGATACAAAAAAGGATATTCAGGTTGTTTCCTTTGACTTGGACCATTTTATAATTACTCCTAGTACAGTCGATAGTGAACAGTAGTTAGTGTACAGTAGTGTATAGAAGTTAGTGAACAGTAATTAGTGAACAGTAGTGAACATCTGATAAAGGTAGTTAGTGTACAGTAGTGAACATTTGATAAAGGTAGTTAGTGTACAGTAGTGAACATTTGATAAAGGTAGTTAGTGTACAGTAGTGAACAGTAGTTAGCAAACAATAGTTAGCAAACAATAGTTAGCAAACAATAGTTAGCAAACAATAATTTGAATACAATAGTGGGCAGCAGTTAGTGAACAGTAGTGTATAGTAGTTAGTGAACAGTAGTTAACATTAATTAGTGAACAGTATTTAGTGGACAGTAGTCAACAGTAGTGAATGTACAGTATTGAACGGTAATGAGTGTATAGTAGTGAACATTAGTGAACAATAGTTAGTGAACAATAGTTAGTGAACACTAGCAAACAGTAGTTAGTGAACACTAGCAAACAGTAGTGTACAGTAATAGAGTAGTTAGTGTAAAGTAGCAAACTGAGTGTACAGTAGTGAACAGTAGTGAGTGTACAGTAGTATACAGTAGTGAGTGTACAGTAGTGAACAGGAGTTAGTGAACAGGAGTTAGTGAACAGTAGTGAGTGTACAGTACTGAGTGTACAGTAGTGAACAGTAGTTAGTATACAGTAGCGAACAGTAGTGAGTGAACAGTAGTGAGTGTACAGTAGTGGAAAGTAGTTAGTGAACAGTAGCGAACAGTAGAGTGTACAGTAGTAAACAGTAGTCAGTGAACAGTAGTAAACAGTAGTTAGTGAGCAGTAGTGAGTGTACAGTAGTAAACAGTAGTGAGTGTACAGTAGTAAACAGTAGTGAGTGTACAGTAGTAAACAGTAGTTAGTGAACAGTAGCGAACAGTAGAGTGTGCAGTAGTCAGTGAACAGTAGTTATTGTACAGTAGCGAACAATAGTGTACAGTAGTAAACAGTAGTGTACAGTAGTGAATGGTTAGGAAAGGAGAAGCAGTCGACTGCAGGCTGAAGGAGTTTTATTCTAGGGTTCATCGACCAGTTGAAGTGCGTTGGTGGGAGTAATGGGAGTGAACTCTTACCCTGAGCTGCTGTGATATAAACTCGTCTCTGAATCGGAGAAAATTTTCTGTTTGTCGAAACGAAAGTCGGCTGTGAAACACAGACGCGCGCGCGCACAAACACTTCCTGTTTACTCAGGTCGCGTCTTGGCAACGCCAACCCCGTCTCCACGATGATTGGTTCAACGTCTCAGGCCCCTCCCTAATAATAATAATAATAATAATAATAATAATAATAATAATAATAATAATAATAATAATAATACAAAATATAAATAAATAACAACAGGACCAAAAATAATAATAGTAAATAAATATTAATAAATAATAATAATAATACAAAATATAAATAAATAACAACAGCGCCAAAAATAATAATAGTAAATAAATATTAATAAATAATAATAATAATAATGAAAAAATAAAAATAAATATTAACATTAATATTAATAATAAATAATTAAAACTTATCTGACCAAACTTTTTGTGTGTAATCAAATGACTCGAGTGTGGTTTGGTGCAGGTATGTATGTGATCATAATGCACGTGCTTGAATTTTTCCTGCCTACAGAAGCATTCAGTCACCGACAGACCACAGATGAGTGAGGACGTGTAAGTGGTTTATGAGCAAAGCTTGCACATTCGGACCTGTGGGCAGTGGGCAGTTTGGCAGCTCCATCACAATAACGCATCCACCCCTCACATCTGATAGACTGAAACACACCTGTGCTTCGTCAGGCTGCCTACTCTCCCCACATGGCTCCGAGTGACTTCTGGCTTTTCCTTCAAGCTGAAAATGACCAGCACTGCTTCAGACAGCGACAGAACCGTTGGGAGATGTGTGTGTGGCTGCACAAGGGGACTACTTTGAATGTAAGATTGTTGTATCTGAATATGAGTATTTTTTATGAATAAAGGTCATAAAGATTTTTTAGTACTTAGTCAGTGATGGCAGGTGGGCAACTAATCCAAAGCAGGACAGGAAACTAGAGTGCAGCTCAGCAGTGTTGCTTTGATGAGGTGGTTGCTAAAGTGTTGCTATGGTATTCAGCAGCAGTAGTACCAAATCAGCACTCATCAGCAGTAATGATGTTTTATGAATGGAGCTGATATTTCAAAAGCTGCTAAGGTTTCTTCATTTTCAATCCCTAGTGTAATTGATTGATTCCTGGGGTGTCAAACAGTGCTGTCGCAGAGACGCCTGCAGGACCTCAAGATCAGCCGAGTCGGCGGAGGATGTGTTGGAGAATTTTGTTTCGTGGTGGCCTGTGACTTTAGGAGTTTGGCAGCGTGAACGAGAGATTGAACGATAGTGCCCAGCTTCTCATCCACTAGAGGGAGAGGATGGTGGAAATGTTCCAATGAGGACAAAAGGAGCTCCAAAATTGTAAGGCCCCACTGACCTCCAAAGTAGCCCTTACTCTTATCGGGCTTGAATCATGTAAATCTAAACTAGTGTGATTGCAGTAGGTATTATTGTAGTCCATCGGTTTTCTTTTCACCTGCTCCCTAAATCAGCACTCAGCAGCAGTAATGCCATCAAGGAGGTGGTCATAATGTTATGGTTATTGAATGTATATATAAATAAACCCTGTTATTCAGGGTGAGTCGGATGTAAATGGCTTGATATACAATTCAATTTGAAAGAACAAATCGAGTGAAAATAACAGAACCGACGTTTTCTTTATAAACGTGTTCACAGAAAATAATGAAAAGCAATGACCATCTAAGTCTTTCAGTCTTTATTACTTTTATTACTGCACTTTAGCCTTTTTGCATTGGTTCACAACATTGCCTGAGGAGAAAGAAAGTCATATAAACAATAAATACAGTAAACCAGAATTAAAAAAAAGACATTCGCTGATAAAAACAGATGAATATTTAGGAGACGAACGATCCTTTCTCAAGATCCGAAGATGAACATGCTTTTTACAACAGTAAACAAACATTAAAGTAAAAAAAAACAAAGGAATAAATTAACGCAGCCGCAAGCAGCAGCAATTACTGGGGTCCAAGAACTTTGGCCAGCAGGTGGCTCTGTAACTGTAGACCATTTGTTTTGGGACGCAAAGTGGAACACACTGATTTACAAGCAGGCGTCAGACCTACTGAAATATGAGTGAAATATCAGCAAAGAAAATGCTAGATTTCATAAGAATGAATGTAAACTTTGAGGAAACTGGAGAAAGAAAGGAAAACAAATCTCTTAACCCGTCACAATCGGTCGAGTTGAGATTTGCACAAATGCATATTTGTAGAGGGAAAGAAAAACAACAACAAAACACAACACTCCCACCATGTACAGTAGACGTCTAGTGGACCCCTACTAAACGGATAAATAAAGTGCATTTTTTACAGTGATTTTTATTCTTTACTATCAGAGAGAGAAAGAGAAACTGCCTCAGGCAAAGGATTCTATGCCTACGGGGTCTAGACGCAGAGACGGCAACAGTGACACCCAGTTAGGAGTGGAGCTGTTCCACAAGACAGTTCACAGACAACAGTCTCTATTCTACAACATGAGTTCATCAAACACCACCACGGAGCAGAATGAGGGGATGGACGTGTGAGAAGATCATGTTTATCAGACTTTCTATCGCACTGCCAAAGCACAGCTTCGACTAACCGGACTAACTGCTCCAACGCGGGCAGTCGGTGTTTCTACTGTCCAACATGGCAACATTCAGCGAAATTCAGCTCCAGAGTAAAAATCCTTGAGGCCTACAGAGATGAGCAGGCAGGTGGAACAAAACCCTGGGAGGATTTTTACTTTCTGGACCTGAATTTGGTCATCTTTGCCAATTTGAAACAACGGGGACAATTGAGCGTTGTGATATGAACAGTAGTTTGGAATCCTGGGGCCGGATTAAAGTCTTTCATTTGAAATTATTGAAATTATTCTTAATCATTTTCTCCTTCAAGTATCTTCTTCACGCTGGTCTCAGACTAAGAGGTCAGAATAGTCTGTCGAAACAGCTGATACTGTTAACTCTTAAAGTACCTTCTAACATCAACCCCAGCTCTCATCTTTAACTCTTCATTTAGCACTCGAGTGCGATTCTGTTTTGCATGGATTTGACAGAATAACACAAAACTACAAATGCATTTTACACTCTTTAAGGTGACACGGGTTTTGAGAACATATGAACAAAATGAAAATCTCTGAACTTAGATTTTGAAGAACTGCATTTGAGAACGTCAGAACGGAATTTCTGATATTTATCTTTTTCTTATTTGGATTTTGTTCAGGTTATCAATCCTCATCATTCCTCTAGTGTGGCTTCCTGCTCAAACAAACCAACCGACTCACCAGATAACTAAGGCAGGTTAAACCAAAACAACCACTAATATATGCAGCGCAGGGCTTCGACAGGACTCTACTCGATACTAGATCAGACTGGAACGGAGATTTGGCCGATTCTCAAAAACAATAATTAAAAAAGTAAACAACTCTTCACACGTCATTCACAACCTGCTAAACTGCTGAAGGTTCCGTAAAGACACAAACATGGTACACGCATATAAAAGGTCGCAGCCTAACGAAAGTCCTTAAAGGGGCTTCTATCACTCACATCTACATGGAACGAATCACACCTGACCTCTGACCAGGAGACGCCACACGTTACAAAGCTCTTTGCATATGTAGGAGAGGTTTGACTTTCACTGACTCTTATAAACAGTGCATTCGACAGTGACACGTTATATTGTGGTTCCCTCCCAACAACGTACAGCATAACCAAGGCCTTTCCCTTTAGATCCATGAAACAGCTTCCTCAGTCACACACACACACACATGCTTTCCACGCTGCAAAGAACGGTATGTTGGCAAGTGAAATAATCCAATCTGCAGAAATGTGTTTTCAATTTTGAGACTCAAAATAGGTAAACAAAGCAATAGCTGCACCCGGAAGAAAGTGTCTGTATTTATTGATCTACTCATACAGAAGTGGTGTCTCTCAGGACGGCGTCGGGTTTAACGCAACACGCCAGACGTCTCTGCATGGAGGTGAAGAGGTTCCTAATGGTGTCCTGTGATGATCCATCCCATGCAGCTTGAATGTTCTCACTCAGTTCTGCAGATGGTGTGGTAGGGGTGGAGTGTTGATAGAGCGTCCAATAGCGTCCCACACGTTTTCAATCAGAGACAGGTCTGGAGATAAGACCGACCACGGCGTCGTATCTGTGTCTTCAAGAGGAGATCTTGAGACGGCAGCAGTTTGTGGATGATGTGCATGTGGATGCTCTAGTGAAGAGCAAAAGTGATTTGGCATTGTACGAAACACTTCGCATTGTGCACGACTCCAGACCTTCTGGACATGTGATCTTGATGTTGGAGCTGACCACGGTGCTTCCACATGGATTAGTTGGTCGTCTCCATCAAGACTCCATCACGACAGCATTGCAGTCGGTTGTTTCCTTCAGGGTGCAACTATTTTATATGTACTTTAAATGAAAACACTTTGAATAAAATGACTTCAAACGTGAAAATAACTGGGTGTTAAATAACGAAAGAATGGTCTGCCTGTTTGAAGATACAAGGTGTTTGCATGAGTGCTTTATTAGGAACATGAACTAGGTTGGACCTCCCCTTCAGGTCACGGTGGCATGGATTCCACAAGATGTTGGAATTCTGTTCCATGTTGACGCGACTGTATCACACAGTCCCTGCAGGGTTTTCAGGAGAACGTTGTAAATGTTCCATCACCTCCCAGCAGTCTTCTACAGAATTCATAGATCACTGATCACTTGTTTGTATCCGTGATGGGTAAAGCGTGCTCCTGAAGGATGGACTGAATGAGGTTCCTAATAAAGTGCTCGATGTCTATTTGGGCTCAGTTTAAAAACGGTCACTTGCCAAGAAATCATTTTTTGCAGCAACGGTCACTCTCACCACACCCTCACACTTCTGCAGCTTCATTAATGGACTCCTTCGTGAGCCAGAGGTGGGCGTTTCAGGTCCAGAGGGTCAGAACAAAATCCAGGGGTGGAATTTGACTTGCTGGACCCAAAATACCCCCCTCTGTCTTGAGCTGGTCACTTCTGACAGGCCGTTGTGAATTTGGAGGACGGGTTTTTAAATCTTTCCCTTTTGCTTGTTGCCTCCAGTGCAAATTCAGATATGACAGTGGTCAGTTTGCAGTCTTTTCCACAGTACTGCTCTTTGTGCAAGTCAATATTCCCATCTGAGCTCATTCAAGCCCAAGCCCTTAAAACACACACACACATACACACACACACACACACACACACACACACACACAGTTCCTTTCACAGTCTACCATGCAGTCATCGGCAGCTCAGTAAACATAAAGCATTTAAGTGATGCGTGACTTCATTTAGGAGCTGCAGATAAGCTTCGGAGTAAGTTGTTCTAAGGGCAGACATCGAGTTTGGTAACTTTGCAGAAGCTCAACCTTCCAAAGCATTAAAGGGTCAAAGGTAAACTGAAGCATTTACAACAATCCGACTCTCCTCAACGTTAAACATTCGCCCTCCTCGCCGGCTGATACAGGGATGACTTGGTGACTGACGTGGTTGACTCGCTTCGCTGTCGCTGTACAGACTGGGTGGACGGTGGATGTGCACAATATTCACGAGCATCAGGTCTTTGCTTCGTTTTTCTCTTCGTATTCTTTGCATTTTTCTTCTATTCACAGATTTCTCATGCACCTACATAGACGTATATACAACTGTGGTGTCACACCGACATAAAACACCATCTAGACACAAACATGACGTTGACGACGACAGTTTTGAAGCACCTTTTGAAGCACTTTGTTTTCTTCACTGGGTCAGTGCAGCTTGTTGATTTGGTGGCTGTGAAAGTATCGGACGCATCATCCTCGCTCGCTACGTGACACTCCCAGTTCTACAGTTCTAATGTTCTTAAAAATGGAAAGTTCAAGAATGCTTGGAAGAGCTTTTTGAGGATTTTTCAGATTTGGAAGATCCGGGTCCAGGCCATGTTCCTGTGGGTGCACGTCGGCCCCCAGTCTCAGACTTCCCTAGCGTCCCTGCACGCTTATCGTCGCTCGATTTGGAGCTTGAATCCTTCCCCTTCCCCCCATCCTGGGATCCAAGCTTCATGGGTCCGAGAACCGTTTTGGCCACGCTGGTCAGCTGAGTGACGAAGCTCGACCTATCCCCGGGTGAGACGGCGCGTGATTTGCTGGCACTGGGAGACGGTGCCGCAGGTGAAGGTGAAGCTGGATTCTCTTCCAAAACCTCCAGACGAGACTTCTCTTCCCGGGGAGCTCGGGCTGAGCCGGACGGAGCTGGAGCCAGAGCGGGAGCCTTCTCCACCTTTGGCTTGGCCTGGGCAGGACCTGAATCCGGTGTTGGAGGAGCTGGAGCTTTACCTTTACTGTCTGCACCTCCCTTTTCACCTCCTCCATTCAAAACCTTTACATAAACATCCACCGTCTGAGTGCTCTTCCCAGATCTCCCCACCTCCGAAACTCCTGTCCTGGACGTGGCGTCTCTCTCCCACCATGCTTTGCCTTTGTCTTGCCCTTTTGTAATTGCTGTCTGGACACCTTGGTGTTTTAGCTCCTGTGTCCCCACACTCAGGGCTGTGGTGGTCCGCTCAGGAGTTTTCGGATCACAGCCCACACTGACGGTCTCCAGTTTCACTAAAGGGGTTTTACCTCCAGAGACAGCTGGCTCCTTCTCAGCTGCCGGAATGGAGACTTGAGTTGCCTGCGATTTTGACGTTGCTTTGTCCTGCTTCGCAGGCTCACAGGTCTTCGCTGCAGCACCATCTAGACTTACAGTTACCTTGGCTGACTCTAATTTACTGGTAATCTTTGACTCTGCTTCCTCGGCCAGTTTGTCTTTCTTGTTCAGCGCCACTGAGGAAGACTCCAGCCATCCTGCCCGGTTCAGCATTTGCAGCGCATCATCTTGCCATGCCCCCGAGGGCTTGTGTGTGGGTGATTCAGCAGCTGGAGGAGTGGGCGGCACTGGGGAGTTCTCTCCTTCGATCTCCAGCAGGCTCTGCAGGGCGTGTTCACAGTGGAAGGACTCACGACGGTATTCGGCATGCGCCACATCCAGGCTGTGCTTCCTCATGACCACACTGAGACTTCCTTTCTTCTCTGGACAAGTGACAGACCCTGACAGTGACGACGCTGAAGGAAAAGAGGGCGGAGGGGGTGGACCCAGCTTCTCGGCCGACTGCACCCGCTGGAGGAGAGGCGAACGAGGTGGCTCTGCGCTCTTGGGACGGGGGCGTGTGATTGGCGGAGAGGAGTGCAGCTTGGCGGGAAAGGTCTGCGTGGTGTTGGAGCTGCCAACAGAGTGGCCAGCGATGGGGGGTGGCGAGGATGTGGTCGGGGACGGGGTGTGCGCCAGCGGGGACAGGGGGATGTTCCCGGCTGATTTGCAGCGAGATGAGCGGTACTGGCGGTGCAGTTTCGGGGAGAGGCCGTGCAGAGAGCTTGGACGCATGTGCTGTGATGCAGCAGGGGAGTTTGGCGTGGAGGACGCTGGAGAGCTGCTCTGGGAAGATGTGCCTGATGGGAGAGATGGAAAAAATTCCTTGTTAATAAAGACACAAGTATGTTTTAGATTTTATAAATAAAGTTCTTAATATAAAAGTTCTTTTATAAAAGTTCTCAAAATATATTCCTCATTGAGAGTTAAAGTCTTCTGTCGTTGCGTCCTCAACTCAACGTTGATCATTGTATCACTGTGTCCAGTGGAACTGACCGAGGTAGGCAGAGTCCGGTGGAGAACGGTAGGTCTGCGTGGGAGATCGGGCTGACAGGCCATGGGTCGGAGAGCCCGGGAGACTGTCTCCGGACGACAGAGAGCGGTTCAGAGATGAAAGACTGCGGCTGGTGTGCAACAGGTTGGACTGCTTAGTGATCTTCCGGAACAGAGAGCTCCGCTTCTTACTGCGGGCAGAGGTGGACGAAGGTCAGGAAAAGAGAACAAGAAGCAGAGAGAGAGAGAGAGAGATTGAATACAGCATAAAAGGAGAAGAACAGAATACAGTTCACAAACATAAACGCACTTTTATATATGAGTTGCTCTCATTAACGTAAGCAAAGACTGAAGGATATCTTACCTATCTTGTCCCTCTTTGGCTATGGATCTCTTATTGCGACGGGCCATCTTGGCCTTGTAACTTGCCTTGCGTGCAGGCCCGATCTTAATGGAGGTGTTTTCAAATGGAGTTGTGGTCACTGTTACCTTATTTCCACTCTGAGCAAACAAAGAAAAGCACATTGAAAAATAATCCTCAGCATCCATTACAAAGAAGACTCCAGGAAGACCATTTCTGGTGACCATACCTTCAGAATGAGTTCCACCACCTCTGTATGAACCAAACCGTGGACAGACTCTCCATTCACATGGGTAATGAGGTCACCGGCACACAGACCTGCCTCCTGGGCAGGGCCACCACACTCCACATGCTGTAATCGGAACATAGCAATGTCAAACATAAAACAATGGGTCAAGGTGTTTCAAAGAGCCCCAAAGAATCTCATAACTCATGCGTAATGAAATCATACGTAGGATACTTGGAACAAAATCCAAATAACAAAAGGACCAAATGCGAACCTTCTACGACCCTAAGTATTCGAAACAACACTGAGAATAGAAACGAGTATTGAAGTTCTACAGGAAGCTTGTTTCCAAGGAGCACGGATGCTCTTGGTTTGAAATAGATACAGCATGAGCCTGAACTTGATATACATTTTTTATTCCCCATTTTTCATTCTGCTCGTCAGCAGTGCTGATTGATAGGACTCTATAAAAGGAACGGGGAGGTCAGAACAATTTTAGAAAGCTCCAAAGTCCTGAAGAACTGCTCCGATTCATGCATAATGAAGAGGTTTCTCGTATAAAAAATGGTCCTGATTCTTCATTAAGAAAGAGCATCGTGGAACCTACATACTTCACACAACTCAACTCTAAAACAGAATACAGAAGGAAACCTCACCCAGACCATGTGATGGACACTATAGACATTGCTGTCTCCCATGTAGACTCGAATGGCTCGAAGGGTGAAGCCGTATCTCTTGCCCGAGCGCTGGATGGTGATTGGTGATCGCAGCACGCTGACAGAGGGGGAATAGTCTCGACTGGGGGAGGAATCTCGCGAGGATGGATTGGAGGAAATGGAGCGAGGAGACATCGGGCTGGCCAACGGGGACGTCCCGTGCTGCTCTACTGCAGAAAAGAGCAGATCATAGAAACAGAAGACAAAGACAGAGACAGACGGTCAATAATATTGTTTCATATTATTCACACACGTTTGAATGAAGCCTGAATTTACGCACTTGTCTGGAGGTCTTACCTGCTGGTATGATGACAGACAGGGCGGTGGCGGAGGCCGACTTGATGACCTTAGTGCCGGTGTGTGTCTGAGTGCGTTTCTCCCCATCAGCAGAGAGCTGGTGATGCCGAGCTCGTCTGAGAACCAGGTCACTCGTAGCTCTTGGCCCAAACAGATCTGGAACGTGGAGTGGTGCCGATGCCACGGCCGCGTCGGCCGGCTTCAGCAGTTTGTCTGGAGGAAAGTGTAGACGTATAGAGGAAATATGATATTGTGCATAAGGCTTAATATATTGGTTTGACCTCCTGTAAGCTTCCACAAACCTCCTCCAAGTGTCCCAGTTGCAACACCACTGGACTCTGCTGGGCCTAAACTGGTTGGCAAGGTAGCGCCCTCTAGTGACGTTCCCCTGGCTTTAACTGGGGGCTGGCGTGTCGGTGTCTCCGTTTCACCCTCCAGTGGGGAGGCAAAGCGATGAGTGTCCATTAGTGCAGAAAATCGGCGACGGGCTCCGGATGGAGGACTGGAGTCGGACTCTGTGAAAGAGGACTCGGAGCACGACAGACGCTTCCTACAGAGAAAGAATAAAAAACTTGTTTTAACGAGAGTTAATCAGATAAAAAAAAAACATCAAAAGTTAATAATCACAAACCACGTCTGTGAAATCTAATACAATAACAACACAACACAGCAAGACACTTAACTATGGGACACTTACATCTCCGGTGAGCCCGTCCTCCAGGTTTTGTCTCTCAACGTAAAGCTGCCCAAGCTCTCCCTTTTCTTGCGGTCCTCCCGCTGACCTTTCGGCTCTCTCCGAGTCACCACAGGCTTGTGCTCTAGCTGGGAAAGGTGCTCCATACTGCTGTACACCTGCAGTCCAGACACAGAGAGAGAAATAAGAGCTTGGGTTAAAACAAAGATCCTAGGAGACACAAAAGGCTATGCTCTCTCTAGATGGGTAGATGGCGCAGTCTCCCCATCACTCCCACTGTGATGCAGGCCAGCACTGTCATTTGTAATGGTAGTTGTGATTTGAACCATTTCTCCCTTTAAACCACTACAGCCACACGCATCACATGTCAGAAAAAGACCCTTGCTGACCAATGCAGGAGATCAGTGCATCAAGAGGCCTGTGATGCAAATGGTGTGAAAGGGTTGAGTGATGAGTCTGGATTTGAGTGTGAGTGTAAGAGAGCAGTAAGAAGTACGGACGTGTTTGCGGAGCGAAAGAGGGAACGAGAGAGAGGTGTAACCTTGCTGAAGCGAGGGGAGCAGGAGGAGAAGCGCCGAATCTCTACAGGTTCATCATCATTAGTGTCGTCTTCATCAAAGGAGTGGACGTGATGGTACCGCTCTGACCGTGCTGAGAGAAGAATAGAGAAGAATGAAGAATGGACACACACACACACACACACACACACACACACACACACACACACACACACACACACACACACACACACACACACACACACACACACACACACGACTACTCACTGTCAAAATAGCTGGTGTCCTCCTCTGACTCCAGATGAGGGATGAACTCAGCTTTCTGCCTCAGCAAGCTGTTCCAGTCCAGCTCAGAAAAGAATGGGTGCTGCTTCACTTCAAATGCACCCCCTGCTCCCCACACACACACACACACACACACACAAACACACACACACACACATAAGAACTGCTGTTCCACCTTAATTTAAGGTGGAACGGAAAAAATGAAACATGAATGCATGGTTGTTCAGTGTCCACCTGTCAGTGTTTGCTCACTGTGTGTGTCTGTGTGTGTGTGTGTGTGTGTGTGTGTGTGTGTCCACTCTTAAATAGGGAGGCAAAATTCCATCTGTGTCCTATACAAATGGTGTCTTTGTCTGAAATGCAAACAACAGACGCACTACTTTCCAACTGTCGACTCTGACTGAGGAAAAATTCTGCAGACCAAAGCAGACTGGACAGAATTGTGGACTGAAGCCGTGGTATGAATTCGGAAGTGTCCCCAGCTTTAGCAGAATGTAGTATAACACACACCTGTGCCCAGTCTGACCAGTGGGTTTGTCTGCAACAGAGCAGAGATGAGGTGCTGGGCATCCACCGGGAGCGCTTCATCACCTTCAGGCCACACAATGTCATCTATATAGAACAGAGCGTGAGGCTTCAATTCGGCTGTTATGATGAAAAAGCACTACATATAAACATACACGATGTGAACAAAAGTATTTGGACACCTGCTTCTGTTGGATTAACTGCCTCTATTGTCCAGTGAAGACACTCTACTATATGTTAGAGGATTACTGTGAGGTTTTAACTGTATTTTGGATGATCACCACTCCACCTCATCCCAAAAGTATCCCTCATTCCAGAGAACACAGATCCACTGCTCCACAGCTCAATGCTGGTGGGCTTTACACGCCTCTAGCCCACACCTGGCATCAGACCAGGTGCCAGTTTATGTTTATCTGCTCCAGAGACCTATTCTAATGGCAGCACTTCTCTACAGGGACTAGACAAGCTGTGTCAGCAATTCAAAGTAGCTGAATGCATTCATTAGAAGGTGTCCACAAACTTTTGCACATAATTGTACAAAGACGTCAGAAATCTCGTTACATATTTTAGCATCTTACCTGAGATCACCTGTCCGAACAGCTCCTCGGGCGTGTCCCCAAAGAAGGGTACACACCCCACCAAGAACTCGTACAGGATGATGCCCATGGCCCACCAGTCCACCGGCTTCCCGTAGCCCTGCCGCAGAATCACCTCCGGGGCGATGTATTCAGGGGTGCCACATACCTGAGGGCAAGCGGCACATTTACATTTTGGTTTTGTCACCTGTCCTACTAACCGGCAGTTAAGGTCACTGCCAGGCCAGTCGTGACATATTAAAGGTCACTGACGGGCCAAGTGGTCCAGATGTTTCCCTTATTTCACACTCCAACGAAGTCCTGAAATCAAATCATCTAATTAGCCGCCCGGCACAAACAGATCTAGGTGTGCTGAGAGCAAGGAAGCGCGCTAATCTCATCAGCGCCTTTCAGCCCTGCTGCTTTAGTTCTGCTTCAGTGATAAACACGTCTGACTCCGTTCGTGGGCAGTAAGCTGATCAGCTGCATCAAACGATCTCCAATTTTCCACACCGACATCTGGACACCGGAACATCTGACTCCCAGTTACAGTGACATCTGTATCACTTACACGGTTTTAGAAATGATGGAAACGATGAATATTAAAAAAAACATTCTCAGTCTGCTGCACTGGCAGCTTCTAGTCTAGCGAGATGACTTGACACTAGATATTCGAACATGACTGTGAAGGTATGATTGCATTCAGCACTACAATATAAGTCAGGTTTCAATGATGAATGACTAGCAGAGGCTGGATGGAGCGCCATTGATCCAGAAAACGACTACAGTATCTGTAGCTACTGATTAGAGGGAGTGTCCAGACATTTGTGGACGTATAGTGTAAGTGACCATGAAACGCCGGAGCGAATAAAAGTGGCCAAAACGGGTTCTCAGAAAGACATTCTTTGGAGGATCTGGATATCTGCACCTGTTTGTCCAGGAACTCTCTGGTGTCCTTCTCAATGTGGCCTTCGTACAGGTTCGTAGTGAGACTCATCAGACCCATCTTAGACAAGCCGAAATCCGTCAGCTTTATGTGGCCCATAGAGGTGATCAGCAGGCTGTAAGAGACGTGAGGGGGAGGGGAGAAGCAGGGAATATATATATCATGAGAGCACGTTATTCATTACGTTATTTATCAGGTAGAGACTAATCCACCTAATGGTCTACGTTTAACATCTACGGCAGTTACTCTCTATTTATGGTTGTGGTGTGTTTTGCGTCAGGCGTAATCAGATTTAGTGGAAATGAGGGTAAAAATCCAATTAACCTTTATCAGAAATAAATGACAAACCAACTGGGATGTTACAGATTCTATGACACCGTTTCAGCTTCACTGGTCAAGCAGTTTTGCTGCAGGTATAATAAATTCTGTGGTGATATATAATATATTATAGATATATGAACATGATTGCTTAAAAGGAAACCCTAGATCAGGTTCTCTTACTTGTCAGGTTTGAGGTCACGATGCACCACCCCGTAGTTGTGGATGTACTCAAGAGCCAGAACAGTCTCAGCAAAGTACATGCGAGCCATCTCCACGGGCAGTGCCCCGATGTGCTTCAGCAGCGTGGCACAATCCCCGCCTGCCAGCACAGAAACATTAGGACGGTTATGTTACTGTATACGAAATCACACCTGCCTGCTTCCGTTCGTGTGCTTCCTCCACTGAACTGTACAAATACACTTCAAATCCCCAAGGAAATAGGCAACGTGCTCCTCAGGAGGGCAGCTGCTTTTCGTGGACTTTGGAGAGGAACTTTATGCTAATGAGATGTAACGGTTGTTTTTCAGAAGATGTGTGGAGATGTCCTCGACTTTGTTCCTAAATCAAAACCAGCATTTCAGCCAAACTCGGCACATCTGTCCCCGTGGTCATAAAACCTTCACGCTCCCGTTTAAGAAGTGAATAATGAACTTTAAGCTTTTGACTGCTTTCTATTGTCTTCTCTGATGTGCACAGATGGAGGCTACCATTACTGCCACTCCCTCATCGTCCCCTCAGTAACATCTCAAAAGACAAGAAGAGCAGAAGTTGGTGTCAGCAGGTGCACTTCAATAGCTACTTTGTTGTCTTCCGTTCTGTAATAAACCGCTTGACGTGTTTAAAGCGTGGCTGAAAGCCTCTATGGAAGGACGTCACCGTCCTCTAAAGCCAAAGGTTTAAAGCACTAAAGAACAGAGATATAAAAAAATAGTTGTGTGAACTGCAAGGCCGTGCAGGGGACGCATACCCAAAAGTATTGGGACACCTGCTTGTGTGTTTAAACAGGGTTTATCCTGCGTATGTTGGAGTAACTGTCTCTCCTGTCCAGGGAGGTTGTGAAGATTCGACTGCATTAAGCAATAAGAGCATTGGTGAGGTCAGGATGTTGGGTGATCACCACCCCACCTCACCAGCTCATGCCAAATGTGCTGGATGGAGCACCATCATCCCAGAGAAGACAGTTCCACTGCTCCACAGCTCAGTGCTATTGTTTATCTATTCCGGTCCTATTCTATTGGCAGTATTTCTCTACACGGTATAGACAAGCTGTGTATTCATTACACTGGACACGTGTGAGTGTGTGCTCCTACATCGTACCTTCCACATACTCCATGACCATGCAGAGGTGTCTACGTGTCTCGAAGGAGCAGAACATGCTGACCACGAACGGGTTTTCTGCGAAGGTGAGGATGTCTCTCTCCACAAACGCCTGCTGGATCTGGTTCCTCAGGATCAGGTTCTGCTTGTTGATCTTCTTCATAGCAAAACGCTGATGTGTCTCCAGGTGGCGCACCAGGTACACCGCTCTGAGCAGGAATATACCACCATCTTCATTCATTATCCTCAGGCACGGACACAAAAGGCAAGACATTTCCCAAAGTGTGTGCCGTGTGTCTTTCACACAACGAGTCACACGCTGAGAAACAATCTGATCTGTTCAATGACTTAAAGATGAATCTCACCCGTATGCGCCGTTGCTGATGAGCTTGATGGTCTGGAAGTCAGCTTCACCCGGCGGCTTCATGACCCTCATCTTTCCCTGATGGAAAAAACGAGACACATTCTTGCTTATTTATCTACAAAAATAAATAAAAGATATCTCCCTCCCTCTGAAACATCTCCTCCTCTGAGCTGAGAGTTTCTCAGAGTCTGCTTCTAAAGTGTTTGAGGCTAAAAACAGCAGTGGCCTCAAACTGAGATGTTTCAGCTAAATTTAGATTCAGGTGGAGGAACGTGGATAGACGAGGGATGCTTTCTGAGACTTCTGGATGTTTAGTGGAGGCCTTTATTCGTATCATGTGGTTCTCCTGCATTTTGTAACAAATGCAACACACGACTGGGCCAAGAAGCAGTAAGAAATATGAAAATCCAGACTCGAGGCAGCCCAAGATGAGATCTGGAACCTGTATGCCTCCATGTCCAACTGTTTACCCGCACATTTACCCACAGATGTTGTAGCTGGACCTGTCGATCCTGCTGAAGCTGGCGTCCAGCTGCTCCTATAAATGTGCAGTTGGGCGACTGGGCGGGTCACGGAAGGGAAATGTCTTCGAGTGGGTTGTAGCTGCATGTCTAGGAGTCAGTGCTCTCTCACCAGGAGGAAGCAGCCCCTGAGAGCCTTTTTACGGGGCAGCGGGGGACAATTTTACGCCCTCTTCTGCCAAAACCCAGTGTCTAATCCGACGCCACCTCATCTGCAGGCGTCTGACATTGCTTTATTTTTTGTCAGTGAGTGTAATACCTCAGAAGGCCTCAGAAAGCTTACTATTGTAATTCTACTCCCTTCTACAATCAAGAGCAAACCAAACTGGTGTCTGAGGCTGAAAGTCCAAATCTGCTCTAATGATGGTCTAATAATTTGCAGCTGATTCTAATTTTAGGGATTTTCATTCATAATAAATGTGGGTGTGTCCCAACTTTTGCCCTCAGAACAAAAATAACATTTCTAAAAATTAATAATAAATTTGGTTCATTTTTGTAAAGAATCACAATCACAGCTCCTTTAGATGTCTTCAGATCAGGACTTGCATTGCAGTTTCCAGCAGGGATGTAATGATTAACCGAGAACCTATTTTGTCATCCGGTGTTTCTCGCAACAACTAGGAACGTTTCGGGACCTGAGTGAACCACGGATGAAACAGTAACTGTGGTTACTGTGTGGTTTGTTCAGTTTGTGTGGTCATACCTCTGTGGAATCATCAGTCTCAGGCGTGAGAGGACCCTCACTGTCGTAACTGTCCAGGTTGACCATTTCTACGAGACGAAAGAGGAGGAGTCAGAGTGCTGAATGTCATTTGAATAACATTTACAGATCATTTTCTGAACCACTTTGCTCTCTCACCCTCCAGAGGGTCTTTGGTCAGACCAAGCTGGCTGATGATGTAGCGGGGGATATCCGTTTTCATCAAGTGTCCCTCTTTGGCGTGGTCCTCGGCTGCCTCCAGCAAGTGGTAGAACTCCTCTGGGTTAAACTCCTACAGGAAGAGGGGGGACACTTCAGCATTACATGCAATCTGGTTAGATCAACCTGCTCTGACTGCAGGAGGCATCTCCTCAGCCTGGAGAGCTGCGTAGAGCAGCTTTCACCCTATTTTGTTCTCAGTGGACATAATTGGGTGTGTGAGGAACATAGTGAGAAAATGGGGATTATGGATTTCCCATTTAGCTTAATGTCATAGTTGGACAGAGAGACTCAAAACTTTTAAATTATGCTCGGCTACTAAGAACTGCCAACACGACTGCGAGAGGGCCGCTGCTTCAGTAAGGTGTGCCAAGAGCCGTAACGCTCACAGGGCAAACAGGACTTTCAATATAAATGCAAATGTAATCACAGCCTGGTTCCTCCGCCTGCCTCCGTCTATCTCTAGTGGCTCGGTGGCTGTTTTTGCACAGTAACCCAAAGTTCACACAGCCGCTGTTCACGAGGTCGGAACAGGAGAGGAAATGAGATTTGTGGTGTGACAGGATTCAACGTTCAGTAATGAGAACGAATCAAAGAAAAGAAGAAACGCCGGTCTCACCAGACACTCTAAGAGACGTGCTGGGCGAGAGATGATGATGAGGAGCTTCTTCACCAGCTCTGTGACGAAAGTCAGCTCAGAACTCTCCGACCTCTCGTACGCCTGAGAAGAGAAAAGTCAGGCGAACCAATTTAATCAGAAGCAAGACCTCCTGTTTACCTCTTCCAAAATGAAATAAATGGAGAGCGAGAGGGGGAGTGAGGAGGGCAGAGAAGAAAAGCTGGAGATGAAAAGCAAGAGAGAGCTTAAGGGTCTGGATAGAGCATCAACACTCAGACAAAAGATAAGACATGAGTGAGGACACAGATACCTGCAGGGTCAAAGAGAGAGAGAGAGGGAGAGAGAGAGGGAGAAAGAGAGAGCGCGAGAGATAGAGAGAGCGAGAGAGAGACAGAGAATGAAGAAAAGACATTTTCGTAGCTAAAGAGACAGACAGACGGATGGATAGATGGAAAGACAGACAGACGAGATGAAGCTGACCTTTATCCTCACTGTAACTCATAATCAGATTATCAGATCATCCTCGGACATAACTCCTTCAATCAGATCCTCACCACTAACTTAAGAGGTAACCGAGGAGATTAAGGGATTACATGAGTTCAGAGAAAGTGTTCTTCACATCATATCCACATATTTAACGTGTGTGTATAACAGCTACGTACAGAAATACCCTACACATGCTCGAACTCCTCCCTAACGACTCCCGATGTGACCTGGACTCCAGTTTTAGGACACGTGACTTGACTTAGGCTTGTTTTTGGTAACATCTCTGACTCTGACACACTCACACTCACACACACACACACTCACGTCGTGCAACAACTTCTCCAGGTTCTCCTGGAGCTCGTAAAAGTAGACAGTTGTAATGAGGCCCTCTTGCGACTTGGTCAGGCAGTCCCTGGACAGCTCTATGATTTGGTGATGGATGAAGCTCAGGACCCCATCAGCCAGAGGAAGCACGTTCTCGGGATTGTAGGACTGAACGAACTCGGCCAACCTGCCCTCCATCTGAGCTGTGGCCTGCGAGAGCAAACGGCAGCAGCAGAACTGTAACGGCAGAACAACCAGCAACACAGAACTCAGACAGGTCTGCAGGCCTCTCTGGTGTTCCTTACCTTTGGGAAGCGCTCTTTGTACACATGGTTCATCATCACTATCTCGTTATCGTAGCAGGATGGAGAACGACCCGGACTGCACAGACAAGAAAAGCAAGAATCATCAAGCTCAGACTGATTCAGGATCACGGGCTTGTCCCAGAAGACAACCCGTGGTCTTCCTTCAGGTCCTTCTTTACTAATGTCAAACATGTGCACTTACAGGGCAAGAGAGCTACACGTGTGTACCTGAGACTGCGTGAGCGTGGGCGCACATGAGGTGAGCAGCGCCCGCCGTCGTCGTCCGTGATGCTCTCCGTGCTGCCAAAGTGTTTGGACAAGAAGTGCAGCTCATCCATTGTGGGCTGGAAGGGCAGCTGGTGGAGACGTTCCTGAGAGGAACTGGAAGACTGAGGAAGGAGAAAGAGGAGAGGGAAAAGGGGGGTTAGATTATTATAACCTTCAACCTCGGGGGTTCTCCTTTATTAGCTGAATACCAACACACACACACACACACACACACACTTTACTGTAAACAAATCCAGAGAATGAGTTCAAAAAGAAAAGAATTTATTAAAGCAGCCCCTTTATAAATTCACGATCCCTGATTGATAATAAAACACTGCTGCAGGTGGACCACTGAACCCCAGATGAAACACTGCAAGTGCTGGATGGGCTTCATGAGGGGCCCATTGTTGACACAGATGTGCAAATGCACACCCAGCTTGAGCGAATAAACAAACATGAACTAATTGTCACAATGTCTAATGCCAGGCGTGGACTAGAGGGGTACAAAGCAGGGGAACTGTGTTCTCTGGAACGATGGAGCTCCAGTATCAGTATCAGTTTCCTTCGGGTACCCGGCGACAGACCGGCGCCCTGTCCAGATGACTCCAGGTGGGCTGTGGATTAACCGTGACCCTATTCAGGAAGAAGCGGCTGAGATATTGACTGACTGACCGACTTTCAGTGGGTGTTTAAGATTCGCATTTCGGTTTCAAAGAAGAAAACGTGGTTCTGAGCCACATCTTATTTTTCACACTGATGATCTTAGATCTCAGCAAGCCTTGAAGGCAGTGTGTCTGCCGTCTTTTTAGGGAAAGTGATCCCATTCAGTGGCTTGGACACTAAAATAGTTCTTGCTGGTGAATCCAGAGTCCTTGCAGCACGTTGCATCATCATCATTCCTCTTAAAAAAAGATTGCATACTGTAGCTTAAAGGTTCTACGAGCGATGCCATAGAAGAACCACTATTGCTGACACAAATAACCATGTTTGATTCTTTTCAAGGTCTTTTCACACCCACACATTTCTCTGTTACAATCATTTTTTATGGGATCTTCTATGGCATCGTTCAAAGGACCATCTGAACACCTTTATGTTTGAGTGTGGCTGACGGTGTTGATGAGACTGGAAGGATTGTTTAATTGCCTGGAAAAGCACAGCTAATATAACAGGATGCTCTGGTCCCACACGAGTCACCATGACCGAAGCCATTCGGTAGATAGAGGGTAATAAAGCCCTCAGCGTTCAGCTGTGGAGCAGTGGAACTAACTTCTCTACAGTACTGGAGCTCCAGCCAAGACCTCTGAGATACGTTTTAGTGACTTTTTGATCTATAATTAATCATCTGTCGTCGGTACCTACTCTCATGGGCGAATGCCATCAAATCCTCGCAGGAAAAATGTTCTAAAAAAAGGGATTAACTTCCTATTAGCCCTCTGGATCTCAAATGCAACTCTGGAGAAGCAGGCGTCCACAAACCTTTGGACATATAGTGAATCTCACATAGCCTTCGCAGAGGATGGTGTACGTTCTCACTCTCTTTCTATTTCTCCTTCCCCTCCTATCTCTATCCGTCCTACCCCGTCCACACAGTCGTACAGGGTGTGTAGATGTGGGTCATGACACCGGGAGGCTAAATCCATGTGATGGAGTGAGATCAGAGTACAGATGATAGGGTTCCAGAGAGCAGGAGAGCATGAACCGCACAGACAGATCAGGGTCCACCGTGTTCAGAGTGTGTGCAGAGTGAAGGCAGGATAGGTACCGTTGAGCTGGGTGTGTTGGTGCCATACCCAGAAGAAGGAAGAGAAGCCAAAGACCAACGGCGCCCATCCCTAGTTAAAGAGAAGGAGAGAGAGAGAGAGAGAGAGAGAGAGAGAGAGAGAGAGAGAGAGAGAAATTAAAGAGCAGTAAAGGCAGCTCTCTCTCCAGTGTCCACTCCAACAGCTACACTAAACATACTGCTGACCTTCCAGCCCTGCTGAGAGCTCCAGGGTCAGAGCACTAATGTACACATGTAAATACTGACCTTACACTACACTGACCTACATCCTCAAAGGAAAAACATGGAGAACCTGGAGAGTGGAGAACCTGCAGACCAACATGTTCTAAACCCTCAGTGTTAGCTGTGACTAAAGCTTTTGTGTGTGTGTGTGTGTGTGTGTGTGTGTGTGTGTGTGTGTGTGTGTTTCCTTACCGTCTAGAGGAAGCAAATGAGAAGTGAGCAGGAGTGCTTGGAGAGAAGTTGCGAGGGCTGTCCAGGGGGCTACTTCCTGTGCAGACAGGAAGAGAGACAGCATTTATAAATGGAGAGACTTTCAAACAGTAAGAAAAGCTCCACATATTTTATTATATAAACAAAGCAGGTGAAAGAAGACTGAGAGCAGACGGTTGAATCACAGACAGAGATACAGTGAAACAAATTCAGGTCAATTGAAGTTATGTTCCAGTTGAACGTTGCCAAAACCAGTCTGACGTCCCAGTTTAAACACATATGAATATCTGCAGCCGACTAAAGCAGACGTCTTTATCTACACACACGGCAGCTGTTTCTCAGCGTGCTTTAAGTGTCCTTCCATCCTCGTGTTCTTGCCAAACAGCATCTGCTGATGTTGCATCAATAATGCTTTCATCACGAAAAGCTTTTCTTTTTAGCCCTGAAACCAAGGATTCATCAGTTGATGAGTTTCACAAAAATCACGCGTTGAGCGCCCCCTGGTGGCCTCCTGCACATATGCATTTATTGACAAGCTGAGAGATACAGCAGTGCAGTGACAGAAGCATGTGGACGGAGGCGGTAGAAGACTATTACACTACTATGGCAGGTTTGGAGAGAGGTCTCCTGTAGCACAGCGCTCCAGCACAGCGCCCTCTGGTGTGCAGGGAGGAGTCCAGAACATCACGTCATATAAACTGTTACTAAACAGAGATTTTACTTTGATTATCAACCGAAGTCTCAAAATGTTTGTGCTTGAAGCTAAAATGTTTGTATCACAACCACGTGGGAGTGAGGATGAGGGCCTGAGAGTGAGTATAAGAGTGTGTGGAACTACAGTGTGTGTGAACTGTCCACTCACCAATGTGTCCAGGTAGAGGAGAGTGTGGGCGGGGCAAAGTGGGTGAGGTCGAAGTGAGAATCAGACTCTTCCTGTTACTGGTGCGGCAGCTGTATCATGCACACACACACACACACACACACACACACACACACACACACACACACACACACACACACACACACACACACATAGGAAACATGAAATAAGCATGACTGTACAATATTGTATTGAAGCAGCACAGGAGAGGGACATCACAGTAGCCCAGAATAGAGAGAGAGAGCTTTAAGAATGTTATATAACACACTGGCTCTGGTGCGCTCCACTCTCTTTTCATCCCTTCTGAGAAAAAAAGAACGGCTGCTGCTTTTGTGCGACTGTGATAACAATGGCTTCAGCATGCACGAGAGAGAGAGAGGGAGAGAGGGAGGGAGAGGAAGAGAGAGAGAGAGAGAGAGGGAGAGGGGAGGAGAGGAAGAGAGAGAGAGAGAGAGAGAGAGAGAGGGAGGAGAGTGTAGAGAGAGAGGAAGTGAGAGAGGGAGGGATAGAGAGAGAGGGATAGAGAGAGAGGGAGGAGAAATAGGACTGTAAAGGACAATAAACAAAACAACAGATTAACATATTTATGCAGCATTTTAATTCATTAATCCTCAATTCTGTTCATTTCGTTCTGATCTCTGTATGATACGCTGAACCAGTGCATCCAGCTCGCCAGCTCTCAACCAGACAGAAGCTCCAGATGATGTTCTTACTCGGGTGAAGAATAAACATCAACCAGAAAACGAAACCAAAAAGCACATTAATTCACGACCTTCATCGTGATCCTCGATATGATTCAAATACCACTGTCTTAAAGATGTTTCCACGACATTGGAACAAGAACGTCCTCTGCAGAGCAGGCTGATCTGCACCAAAGTATGGTAGTGTTGAGGACCGCCCTCACGATGGTTCAGTCAGCGTTCCAGTGCATGTTAGTGGACCAACAAAAATCCAAACTTCAGCGATGCAAGGACAGCATCAGCTCAGAGAAGTGGAGAAGCAAAGTCCACGTCACTGCAAGAGGATTGTGAGAAGGCGATGTAGAGGAAGGTGCAGGTCTGAAGAGGGCAGGGGTTTGAGGAGGGCAGGGGTCTGAGGAGGGCAGGGGTTTGAGGAGGGCACGGGTTTGAGGAGGGCAGGGGTCTGAGGAGGGCAGGGGTCTGAGGAGGGCAGGGGTCTGAGGAGGGCAGGGGTTTGAGGAGGGCAGGGGTCTGAGAGGCAGGGGGTTTGAAAAGAGGAGGGCAGGGGTCTGGGGAGGCAGAAGGGGGTTTGAGGAGGGCAGGGGTCTGAGGAGGGATGAGGGATGAACTGTGTCAGAGCTGCAGAGCGGAGAGCAGCAGGGGTCTTCAGGACACATGTTATCACTGACTCAATTCAGTCCCACTGTGTGTGTGTGTGTGTGTGTGTGTGTGTGTGTGTGTGTGTGTGTGTGTAATGAATATATGGGCAGTGATAGATCTGGGCCATGTTTACCGAGCGTCCATGAGCAAAACCATCATCATCATTATTATTATAGTGCTGTCTCTTTATCGACCCTGTCCTCCTCCCTCATCTGTCTCCTCCTTTCCTCCTACCTCTTCATCATCTCTTCTCTTCTCCCAGTTTTTCCTACTCCTCCCCCTTCATCTACTTCTCTTCTCTGTTACCTCCTGTTCCAGGTTCTTTGTCTCTTTTTCTTTCTTCTCTGTCTCTCTCTCATACTCCCCATTACTCTCTGTCTCTCTGTCTCTCTGTCTCTCTCTCTCTCTCTATACTCTCACTCTCCCTCTCTCTCTCTATACACCTTTCTTTAGGCGCTGTGGGAATGTCCAGGGGTTATGGGCCGTTTATCTCACAACTCACTGGGGACTCTACTTAGAGTGCTAAAGTACATCTCTGTCTGTCTTTCTTTCTCTTGTCTGTCTCTCTGTCTGTCTCTTTCTCCCTGTCTGTCTCTTGTCTCTGTCTCTTTCGTTCTTTCTCTCTGGGGTAATTATTAGTTTTCAAAGTGACAATCTTGCCTTCACATCATGTTAGACTAACCTAGACCTGTACAATACAAACATCACACACACACACACACACACACACACACAGAAACCAGGGCCACTGATTTGATTGATTGATTTGAACAGTTGATGTTTTTAGACCCCTCTTTAAGAAACTGCGTCTGAAACTTTATTTTTATAATCTGAATTCTACGATCAAGGGGTGTCCCAATACTTTTGTCCATATGGTGTATGTCTCATGTCTACCGTTACGCACTGCTTCACAGTTCAACAGTACAGTTTCCAGGAGGGACCAGAGTCAGAACACCACACACACACACACACACAAACAAACACACACACAAACAAATACACACACACACACAGGTGTGGCAGGTGGGAATGGAGTCACTGGGGACGACCTCCACCAGGCTGAAGTGTGCGTCGCTCTTAAAAAGTGTCTCCAGAATAAACTACAGACTAAGGCGAATAACCATCTTATAACCTGATTTGTTAATTCAAAATAAAAGGTGATGTTAATGATACACTCAGCAAAGAGGGGAATGATCTGCATAAAACATCTCAAAACATCCTGCGATATGGCGTCCGCACGCCTACACTGCGATGGCGATACTGAAGTGATTAATTGTGCAGCCCTAACGATGAAACAGAGGACAGTGGATCTGGATTAACTACTGGCGTCTATTAAAATGCAGGCTTTTATTCATTTTGCCAATTAAATATGAGATATTACATTTAGTACAACACTCCACACTGGCTGCGGTTGGACCACGTCACAGTACATGATTCGGTCTTCACTCATTTTCACCAAAGCACAATCACAACGCCAACAGGAGTCGTCTGAGCGAGGGTGCCTGAACGTCTGCATTCGGCTGTATTTAACCTTCTTCCAATAAAACCTTTCCATTAAAGTCGTTCCTAAATCCTGCACACGACCTAATTCCAGCACGAGCGCCTCATTCCAACAGACCAGCCTTTACACACACACACACACACACACACACACAGGACCTATAAATGTCCTAACACACTGTCCTGATACTGTACAGAGACGAACAGAGAGAGAGAGAGAGAGAGAGAGTTCAGGGTCGGCAGATCTGGAGAGAATGGTTCTACCTCTTGGTCAGTCGGAACACGCTACTCTCCATGGTTCTGATCCCAGCAGCACAAAGTCAAATATTAACACACAGCTTCTGACTGCCAGCTCAACCGCACACACAGTGTTGGCGCAGTGTGTGTTCATACAGGTCAAGTGTGTGTGAGGGAGGAGGAGAGGAGAGGGAGAGAGAGATGTAAATATGAAGTGGAAGAGTTGGCCCGACTGTCTGACAGCCCAGACTGAAAAATAAGAATTGAAGAATTCAGACTACTCAAAGGGCAATCTGGGCACTTTGGCAGTGGGAGTGGAGGAGTGCTGTAACTGAGAGAGAGAGAGAGAGAGTCTGTTTGTAGAAAGAGGTGTACCATATTTTTCCTGGAAGCAGCGGCGGATGATGTGAATGGATGCAAGAAACCAGTGAATGAAAAGAGAGATATGAAGGGAGAGAGAGAGAGAGACTGTGTAGGAGATGAACACTCACAGTGTGGTCAGTAATTCATGCTCTTCATTTACACTAAATCCTGTGGGTGTGTTTCAGCACCGCGGACAGAAGCGGCCTCACTCGTTCGGACCTGCAGGCCGTCTGAGAACATGTGCACCATCCACCCCCAGAGTCCATTCACAGCATGTCAGTTATCTGACCGTAACCCCCCCCCTCAAGCCCTGCTGCTCCTGCTTACAGGATTAGACACATCACAGTCCAACAGCAGCACAGTTCGCTCACTGTGTTCCATTTCCAGACGGCTCGAGCAGGATGATGCAGCTCGGATCTGCTGCTGGTTTTCCCGCAGCACTGAACAAGCAGAAGAAACTTCCACAGGTTGGGATGTAATGAGTGAACTCAGCGCTCAGGGTCTCCCAGTGCTGGCGTGCTGCTTCCACACACAGCATAATCTCCTGAGCGCTGACAGATACAGCGGCCTGGTCAGGGTTTTGGCAGAATCTCTCTCCAACCTACACCGTACTGGGCCTGAGCCACAGGAACTGCATCACACACCATCCACGGTGGTCTCAAAACGATGTCCAGTCAGACTTTAGAACTGGAACGATGTATATGACGTGTGTGTATCTGTGTTTCAGTGTTTCAGTGTCAGCTCCCACAGCGAGAGGCCGAGAACTCACCTGCTGTTTTTACGAGGCAGTGGAAGATCCTTCTGGGCGCAAGCGGCAGCAGGCAAGGGAGGAGGTGAGGGAGGAGGTGAGGGAGGAGGTGAGGGAGCAGGGGAGAAAAGAGAGAGAGAAGAGAGAGATCAGGTAGGCAGTTAAACAGATTTCACACATTTCAATGAAACTGTATCCGAAACACAATCTAGACTCTTCCCGACTCAGCATGTGGACTTTCCTGTTGTGTTATTGTGTTTATGCTGTTTAGGTTGTTGTCTCATATTGTAAAGTTGACAACGGAACATCATAACTTGTTGACTCACATTCTACGAGAGGAACGAGAGGAACCAAAAAGTGAATAGAGTCAAGTAGAGTCAGCAGTGAAGGTAACATTAGAGGAGACCAATCAAATAATATGTGATTTAAACCCTTGGCACAATGGAGTGTGTGTGTGTGTGTGTGTGTGTGAGAGAGAGAGAGAGAGAGAGAGAGAGAGAGAATTTGTGCCAGTGCTTTGTAGTTCTCGCTCTCTGAGGATTACGACCACTCCTTGTTCCCTGGGGTTCCAAACTAGACTCATCTTCTAGAAAGAGCATTAAACAAGCTCCCTTAGGATAGACTGAGTCAGAGAGAGAGAGAGAGAGAGAGAGAGAGAGAGAGAGAGAGAGAGAGAGAGAGAGAGAGAGAGAGAACAGAGAGATGAGGTGGTGGAAAAAATGAGGCACTGAATAGACTTGATTCAGATGAGAACGTTTCCACGTGATCCAAACACATCATCCTGACTCCATCGGGCAGGTGACTGAGCCGCTGTGATGATGTGAAGCGGTTTGGGTGGAAACGCGGGTAAACTCTGTACGACACTTTTACAACGAAAGAGAAAAATATCATTTCACAAGAGATCACCCGCTCCATTCTCTTCTGTTTATCTCTCTCTCTCTGTTTAACTCTCTCTCTTTCTCTCTCTGTCTGTTTAACTGTCTCTGTTCTCTCTCTCTCTCTCTCTCTCTCTCTGTCTCTCTCTCTCTCTCTCTCTCTCTCTCTCCGTTTACTAAGCCATTATTCTTCTATTGTCTGCTGTGATAAACAAATCCGAAGCGCCAAGTACCGTCAGTGCGGCACCGCCGGGGCTCTTTACTGTTCTGCGTCAGTCACGCTGAGTTAAAGGAACAGCGCTCCATCCTCTCACAACCTCAAATCACAATGCATCCATCAGTCCAGTCCAGGAAGCACGTGAGGAGATTGGTGACAATGCTGGGATGTATCCATCCAGTCCAGAGCGTGAGCTGATCCAGACATAACCTGATCCACACGCTGTGAAGGAGTGTGACTGTGCGTTCTGGGACTTTACTTGAACACTCGGCCCTTTTTAAAGCATGGTCCCTCCAACTATCTTATCACACAGAACCAGTGTGAAAAATGAAGCAGCAGCAGACACACACACACACACACACACACACACACACTTTCTCTGCTGAAAGACACTGAGAACAATAACTCAGAATATCAGGGAGAGAGAGAGAGAGAGAGAGAGAGAGAGAGAGAGAGACAAAAGAGAGAGACAGAGAGACAGAGAGATAGATAGAGAAAGACAAAGAGACAGAGAGATACAAAGAGACAGAGACAGAGACAGAAAGAGACAAAAGAGAGAGAGAGAGACAGGCAGAAGAGAAGACAGAAAGAGAGAGAGAGAGATAGAGAGAGAGACAGAAAGACAGAGAGAGACAGACAGAGAGAGAGATAGAGAGAGACAAAGAGAGAGACAGACAGAGAGAGACAGAAAGAGAGAGAGAGACAGAGAGAGATCTCTCTCCAATACAGTCGATTCGAAGGCTGTTGATTGTGATGCTCGGTTGTCAGGCTTCAGTGGACCACAGCCTGCTTATGTGTGCGTCTGTGTCAGGGTGATCCTCTTTGGTCAATGGCTGTCCTGCAGGGTCAGTGAGTGTTCACCTACAGCTATTGGAAACCATTAACACCACAGGCTTCGGATAAACACTGAAGAATTAGCACCTGTAGCAGATTATACGGGTCACTGGAGAAGGTCAGCTGAAGCTCATGTCAGTCAGTCGTTGAGTTCCTGAAGAAATGGAGCATCAAAGCTCGAACTTTAGTGGAAGTGTTTCTTTCAGAGTGCGGGTGTGGGGAGTCTGTGGGCAGTTAACATCCTAACACTTTAACACTACATGGAAACGTTGAAACATCACTGTAACCAAAATGTGAAGAAGGGCGATGGAAACGGGCGTCTCCGGCATAAAATAACACCGGTATTAATGCTCAACATACAGCGTAAACACAACCACCAAACTGAACGCTGCTGTGTGTCTGCCTCGCCGTGATCTCAGTGAAGGAATGCTTTAAAGGAACAAGCTGAACAAGCTGGCCAATCAGAAGCTACAATCAATCAAACGTTGAAGGTTTTATAAGTAATTGGACGAATCACAGCTGTTCCTGGGGATTCCGCTTCCATCTGTTAGTCGTTATACAGAAAAATGAATCATAAAACCAATATCAGTCCAAACAATCAGGCGTTTATCATAATCCTGCTGCCAGCGAGCCTTTTCAGTTCACAGTAGAACGGAGATGGGCTCTAAGTGACCCCGAGCTCTGAAATCAAAGTGGATCATTATTTATCCTTCTATTAATAACGTTCCGTGGCTCTGAAAGCTGTGAAGGAAAATTAAAGTCTGCTCTGGTGATCCGACGAAAACAGACCTGTTCGCCACCCAGCTGTGAATGATCGGAAGCAGAGAGCCGAATGTAATTCAGCACCATGGAGAGCAGCCCGGAAGACAAACACAAGCCTCTCGTTTAGGCCTTTCCCACCAAAAGAACCGGTTCCGTTCGAGCTTAAAAGAACCTTGGTGTTCGTTTGTGAACCAGCCTGCATTCGCACCAGTTTGAATGGATCCAAGGACACGTCACAGAATCCGTCATCAACAGGGGGCGCTGCACAGCATCAGAAACGGAAGCGCGGAGATGGTGGCTTCTCTTCAGCGCTCATTTATGAGGAACGCTGACGTTTAAGTCGACCGAAGTCCGATCTGGCTGCTCGGTCACACTCTGGGTCACACTGCCACAAAGACGACTGGATTTCAATACCACGTACGAAAGCGGCTCAAATCACAACTGAAAACGATTCTGAAGTCGATGGTCATAAATAGAGGTCGACCGATTCATTGGTCGGCCGGTTGATGGAATAATGTCATTTTGAAATCGCGACACCAATGACTGATTATTACAGGCACATCCGCAGGAAGCCCTGTCAGTCGGGCTGCTGTGGAGCGATGCCGGAGCTCCCCCGAGAGAACGGGTAAGACTTTAACTCTTTCAATTTATGTACATTTATGAATGATTGTTCACTCAGACTGGAAATGCTGTTGTTTAAGTCACTGAGACTTTATTTTTCATCCACACGTTTTCATATAAGGACACTTTAACCTGCCATGGATTCAAAGTATCGTATCGGTATCGCCGATATTTAAACAATACCGAACCCGAGTCCCGATTGATCTGATCTCAACAAACAACACACACATGGATGATTTTCCCTTCCATCAAGCGCCGCCTTCAGTGAACTGCGAGTAGAAATGACAGCGTGCTTTCTCCGATTAATCCTCGCCTTAATTAAAATTCAATTACATTTGAATTACGCCAATTTCATTTACTCCAACACAAATTCAAAAGAGCTTTTGTGAGCCAATAAACGCTGTGCAGAAAAAAGAAGTGCCTGTCTTCTCTTTTTGGATTCATGATGACAGAAATGACGCACACTCTGTCTGCGGCGCTGCCCGATGTGACTCACTATGTCCATTTAATTATAGCTCGTCTACGTGTCCCCCTCGCCAGCCCTCCACTATCCCCCCTGCTCCCAATGCACCCCGGAAACCAACGGCAGAAAAGTCCAGGAAACAAATCACTATGTGGCCAGATGGAGCTAAATGAGACGGTCCAGCTGCTTGCTGGTCAGGGAGCGGTCAAGCTTGCACACACAGACCCATTAGTATCCAGTTTACTGCAAACACACCAGGCTGTTTGTGTTCTTGTGAACTGAGAGCTGTGAACACATTTCCACGTGAAAGGTGGCCGTAAAGTGCTCGAGTTAACCAGCACATGTCCCTCAGAACGGTCAGCCTGGGTTCACATCTATCTAACTTTGGTTTGACGTTTGGTTTAACTCTGAGACCCATGGTCCATTGTGTGGGACGTTTTCGTAGTGTGACGTACATAGTGCGATACAGTCCCCACAGACTTTATTTTCAGAGGATACGCTCGTCCACACACTGCTGCTGTCTCAAGATCTCGTCTTGAAGACACAGATACTCTGCCGTGGTAGGTCTCATCTCCAGACCTTTCCCTGACTGAAAATGTATGGATGCTATTGGACGCTCTATCAACACTCCACCCCTACCACACCATCTGCAGAACTGAGTGAGAACATTCAAACTGCATGGGATGGATCATCACAGGACACCATTAGGAACCTCTACACCTCCATGCAGAGACGTCAGGCCTGTTGCGTTAAACCCGACGCTGAGAGACACCACTTCTGTATGTGTGGATCAGATCAGTCTACATTTATTGTTCCTGGTCATCGTTATCTTCCTTCCCAAAGCACTGCAACCTGGGATTCCTGACATTGTCCAGCTTTCGCAAATACAGAAGCAGATCTGACTGGACGTTCAACCCCTTGTGCCCTTCAGCACAATTCCTCTGCTGCAGAACTGAAATCACACCACGCTTCGGTTAGAGACCGAGCCGAGCTGAATCCGAAACTGTACGGAATGAGATTATGGGAAATATAATGGATATAATGGATCTACAACAGGACTTCTCACCCAAAGACAACAGAGACAGAGTTGGAACACATTCAGGCATGTCTATAGAGCCTCCGGTCACCGCACTGTAATGGTTTTAGATCGAGAGGGCAGTCACATGACCTGCAGGAGCACTCAGCATAGCACCGATAAGAGCCTGATAATCCGGCCTCACAGCATAAACATCCTGCTCCTTAGACGGCGAGAGAGGACAGATAAGGGTTAAAGAGAGAGGACAGATAAGGGTTAAAGGCCATTACTACCTGGAATTGATACTCAATGAGACAGCGACAGACAATAAAGAGAGACAGGACAGAACTTGTTTTCCCCCAAACCCTCATCCTGCCATCGCTCACAGAGGTGTGTTAAAAACAACACCCCAGAGCTCCAACCCAAACCTGCTCCCTCCCTTCCCAGACTCATCAGCACCTACATCCTTCTTTCTGAAGGCCTCAGAGAGCTCTTTGGACCTGGGCATGGAGACGCTGCTCACTTCAGCAATCAAGAGCAAACCGAACTAATGTCTGAGATTTAAATACGACGCCCCAACGCGCTTTCTAATCATGTTCAGGTGATGTGCTGCTGCAAGGTGACCAACACTTTGTTTGGGGAATATAATGATGTCCTGTAAATGATGGCTGCGAGTCTTTAATTCAGTAAAGATTAGATGATTTAGATGATTATTTCAGTCGCCAAAACTGAGATCACATGACCTGACCAGCTGTCATGATTGGCTGATCTCACATTTGGTCTGAAAATCATCTGATACCAATGACCTGCACCGCAGTGATTCATAACGTTTTTACAAATGTACTGAAAACGAGAAGTGAAAGTAATTATGACACTCCTCGACTGACCTACTGAAACCAATCTGATGTTTATTCTTCAAAAAACGACAGATGTGTTACGGGATTAGATCAGATTCGAGACATCGGTGACTGTTACACCCGTAACACTGCGAGTAACGTTCTGTGTTGAAGCTCCCTCTTTGTGTTGCTTTGCTCAGATTTTGTACCAAAATTCAAGCCAATGAAACACAATGAGAGAGAGAGAGAGAGAGAGAGAGAGAGAGAGAGAGAGAGAGAGAGAGAGACCTACATTCTAACCCCCACCGTGGGCCTGTGACAGCTTATTATCAGTGATGCTAAGCTGGCCAGACTGTGAATAAAAAAGCTTGCAGCATCAGAGTACCATCCAGCTCAAAATGGCCAGATCCTACGTCATGCCCCTCAAGACCTCCCACCTGAGAAACGCAGAGATGGCAGGATGGACGGAGGAGACGTGAATGCATTAGTGAAATGGTATGAGCTGGGCTGGGTGCCCGGTGCCCAGTGCAGGGCCATCATTCAGACAGCAGAGCCCCGCCGAGCCATGCTGAGGCCGACAGCCACACAGTTTATCTAGCAGGGCTCTCCCTGCCAGCATGGCACCACTGCCATCCAAACAGCCAGTGACTTATCGCTCTGTCCTCCCTCCCTCCCTCCCTCTCTCTCTGCTTCTCGGGCTCTTTCTGTCTGGCGAAAAGAACTGCAAGCAATGCAGATCGACAGTTCCGAAGCCAACAACTCTAATGACGTCCAAGTGAGACGCAGAGGCAAAGAGGCTCCTATAGCAATTAAACTAATAGGGAGGACACACGTCCATCCTCTCCATTACAGTCTCTGCAGAAACGCCAGGCCCCGTTACTGAGAACGATGGGTCAGTGTATCTTGCTGAATTTCCCGAGTGCATTAACAGTGCTTATACGGTTCGTTTCCATCCTCAGCCCGATAGCCGATCAGACGACACCCCCAAAATCTGCTCTCCTGAGTCCTCCAGAGCTCGTCTTCATAGACCCGCTGTGCTGCACACGGGAGAATATGTCCTCTGCATTTAACCCATCCACACAGTGACACATAGTGAATTCACACACTAGGTAGTAGTGAGCACACGCGCCCGGAGTGGTGGGCAGCCTTATCCACGGCGTCCGGGGTATGATCCGATCATATCTGCATGTCTTTCTCTCTGTTTTCAAAAATATTTCCACCCAGAGACCAAAGCACGGTCACCTGTCGAGGGGCGACACTACCTCATAACGAGATACTAGTGCTTTACGCAGTTGGCTACATAGGGGGTAGGGAGAACCATAGGTTCAGACAGAACCATGAATCTGTGATGATGTCAGCATTTTCATACAGCTCCGTTCTCCGCATCCACACGACAAGATGGAAAACAGAGCTTTCAAAACCCCCCGCGTCCGTTTTCAGTCACCAAAACAGCGTGGTTTTATGACGAGAGATCAAACGCAGTAATGCTGCTTTTAGTTCTTAGATTTTTTTATCATTTTACAACAACAGTCCCCAAACAACTGCTGTCGACAAGCTCCTCTGAGCATTCTCTGAAAGCATCGTATGAGGCAGCATACCACACTGCAACAGTGAACAAGCCACCAAGGATCTCCTTTCGAGAACAAGGGCAATGCTCTGTGACAGTGTGGCTGAAAAGATGAAAACTGTACCACTGTGTGACACTTCGGTGGCTGTGAGAACAGCAGATATGTCAGAAAATACCCTCAAACTTATAACTCATATACGAGTGACCCAGTTCGCCATCCAGCTGGACGAGTCTACAGATGTTCACAACTCGCTTTAGATAAAAGTCCTCAAAGGACTGTAACTTTAAAATTCTGGGACATTTACAGGTCAAACCCTGTCAGTGAACTGCTTTCACATCTACTCAGACTTTCAGTTTAGTGAGAAAAGTGCCGCAGATCACAAGATAAAATTTGGTCCAACCTAAGGAGCTGGTCTTGGTCCATCCATCATCGTTGGTTTGCAGGTGAAACGGCCGATGGGGACTGTGGGCGTCCAGCAGAGGCTATAATTGACTTAAGCTTTTCAATTCTTTTCTTTTTAATTCCCTTAATATTCCCTCCACTGTGTGTGTATTCATGTACTGTTGCCATGACAACGCTGTGTATCTGGACACGTGACTCTGTTCATTGAAAAAATCGTTCAATAATCAGAATCCAGGTAAAATGAATGAATCAATTAATCGTAATATTGATTTGAGGTCAAATCGCCCAGCCGTAGCATTCAGGCGGGTTGGTTGTTGGTCATATTGGTCATCATCCTCTAATTCATTATCTGTGATAAAACCACGTATTTTCGGAGGTGGACGTGCAAAACACTGTAATTCTAATTTTCCGTCCTCAGTCTGATGCCTGGTCAGACATTGCCCTCACACTCCACAATGTTCTGAAGATCATCATCAGAAGCTACAGCAATTACGACCTGTTCCCAAAACAGCAAATCAGCTTTCTAGCCTGGCAGCACAAGTGCTTGAACCTACCAGAAGCCTACAGAGAAACCACCGTCAGCACATCAGGTACAACGTCTCCTGCTGTGCCAAAGGAAAGCTGTGTTGTCCAGCTTCTCGGCTGTGGTTTGACTGGGATTTTAAGATGCTTTTGAGAGCCGTGCTGTATTTCATGACAGGCATTATTTCTCCCAGCTATGATGGTTATGTGCCCACTTCCCTCACTAACAGACCTGGCTGGCGTTTCGAGAAGACAGCACATCGGCCTGGTTGACTAGAGGACACGTTAACTAACCTGGAGAAGCTCACCTCCCCCCAGAACATCTCCAAAAAGCAGTGAATCATGGGAGTGACCTCTGACATCTGCTCCCAGGAGACTAGGTGTTGTACCATATGGCAGCAGCCATCCAGAGCAACCTGGTAGGGGGTGTTAACTGCCTCTTCTCTATAGTGTGTGTGCGAGGGTGTGTGTGTGTGTGTGTGTGTGTGTGTGTGTGTGTGTGTGTGTGTGTGTGTGTGTCTGTGAAAGAGATTCTGCATCAGATGGAAGGGAGAGACCCAAGGGATGGAACAAACCGTTGTTATTTAAGCGCCAACACAACTGTTATTCCTCTGTATCTGAGACACACACACACACACACATACACACACACACACAAACACACACACACACACACACATAAACATACACACGTAAACTTGTATAAGCAATTTAGGAAGCCTGAAAGCCCACAAACCTATTGACACACTCAACCCACTGCTATGAAGTTTTGAATTAAACTGAATAATGTCATGTAGGGATGTTCCGATTATTTTCCCCCCAATCCAATATGATCCGATCCAAGTCTCCTAATGATGAGTACCAAGTACCATGCCATGATGAGTACCATGCCAATTAAATAAGATGAACACTGAAGCAAAATCACTTTGTGTTAGTAACAGTTTGCAGAACGAGACATTCTGGACTCGTTTAATTCGTTTAGAGTGACTTTTCTTAAAATGACTGTTTTATAGTGTCTTATAATCCAGTCCGACTGACTTTAAAACACTGCAGTCAGGTGTGTGTGTGTGTGTGTGTGTTTTAGTACACACTCTGGACTGACATGTGTTGTTTGTGTTCCAGATATTAGGCCACGCTGCCATGTTCCAGGTGGAGCTCTGAACACTGTGGTTAAAACAAAGACTCGAAAGTGGATTGATGTTTAAAAAAAGTGGACAGAGATACTGATAAGCGGCTCAGGATCTGGTTCACTACTGTAATGTGTCTGTTATGTACTAATGGTGTAACAATTCACTTCCTGACAGGATCTTTAATATTCTCATGATATTCTGAACAAATCATGAGATACTGGAGATGAATTAATGGTTAATTAACTATCTGTTATGGCCTGGCGCATTTAGGCAATTAGACACCCTAATCCAGAGCAATTTACGAAAGTGCTTTGCTGTTCACTCAGATATTAAGGATCGGCTTAAACGATCGCCTTCTTCTACGTAACGCACGCTGCCACATTTTTGCACTGCGAGATCTCACTGTAGGGTTGGGCAATTCATCGAAAAAGGAGCCAAAACCGATGTTATTTTGCCCATGTCTGTGATTTCGTTTTTGAAATTGAAATTTTGAAATTCATGTACTGTCCCTTTAAGAACATACTCCCGTGCCTGTAGTCATGTGACTGTACTCTGTTTAGTCTGTGCAGGGTTGCCAGGTTCGTGGTTTTCCTGTCAAAGTTCTTTCTGAAGCTGGTCCATTTCTCTATGACCAGTCATGCACTGTAACTCTTTAGAAGAGTTAACTGGTACAAGGCCAGAGCCTGAACGGACCACGACTGAGGAGCAGGACTGTGGATTGATTGGTCACATCGGTCAGATATCTGGTCTGTTCAATAGGATCAATAAGCTCCCCATACTGATCCACCACACCTTTAATTGGCATCATTTTCTCGACCTCACCACACGACCGAGGGGCAGGAGAACACTTCCAATCAACACTTCTGCTGGTCTACTGGTCTCCAAAGCAAACAGATCTTTAATGCATGAACTTTGATCGCCACCCTGCTGAAGGTCCTGATCTAAACCAGTCTTAAAGCGACCTTCAGTGATGGCTCCCTACTGAAGGTACTGAACTGTGTCATGTCCAGGTCGTTACACTTTTAGTGCACATACCGAAAGGGGCCTTTGACTGAATACACATGAAAAGATGTTCTAATAGTCCTTTTCTCTCCACAGCCCTGCTCACCGAACTGGACATGACATATAGTGCAGGTAGACGGGTAGATGGGAAGTAACTACTTCAGACCAATCAGTGATCTACTCACAGTGATCCATTCACACTCATCCACATACTCATCCATTCAGTGATCCACACACAGTGATCCACTCACAGTCATCCACACACTGTCATCCACACACAGTCATCCACTCACAGTCATCCACACACAGTCATCCACTCACAGTCATCCACACACAGTGATCCACTCACAGTCATCCACACACAGTGATCCACTCACAGTCATCCACACACTGTCATCCACACAGTCATCCACACACAGTCATCCACACACAGTCATCCACTCAGTCATCCACACACAGTCATCCACACACAGTCATCCACTCAGAGCCCTATGCTCAGATGGGGAGTTCAGTGTCTTGCTCAGTCATGTCCTGCCAGTTCAGGGAATCAAACCAGCGACCTTCCAGTCACAAGACTGGTTCCCGACCCACAGGAGCTGGGAGATGTCCTGCTGGGGTAGATGGGAAACCAGTACCTCACTGGGTCTCACCTGCAGCCTCCTGCGCCGGATGATCCCGGTGTCGTCCATCTCTGCGGGTCCAGATCCGCCTGGATGATCCTGCTTCTGGTTCGGACCGGGCTGGGGGAGGAGTCCAGGCCCGGTCAGCAGCTCAAAGCCCGACCCGTCCAACCCAGCCACACCATCCCGCCTGGAGCCACCTTAACGGACCGGTCAGTCCCGCCTTAACGGACCAGTCAGTTCCGCCTTAACGGACAGGTCAGTCCCGCCTTAACGGAGCGGTCAGTTCCGCCTTAACGGAGCGGTCAGTTCCGCCTTAACGGAAAGGTCAGTCCCGCCTTAACGGAGCGGTCAGTTCCACCTTAACGGAGAAACACAGCGGTTAGCTTTCTGCTAACCATCCGCCCCATCCTCACAGACAGCCGTTAGGACCGTTGGGGCCGTTAGAGCCGTTAGGGCCGTTGGAGCCGTTAAGACCGTTAGAGCCGTCAGGACGGTTGGGACCGTTAGGGCCGTTAGAGCCGTTAGGGCCGTTGTCTGCGCTCCTCTCGGCGGTTGTGTTCAGTCCTCCGCCGTTCAGCGTTAAACCGTTACAGGATCAGCGCTCCGTCCGCTCGCGCCTCTTCTGAGATCCTGATTGGCCGGAGAGCTTCCCGCTGCTTTATGATCTGAGGAAGCAGCCAATCAAAACACAGCCTGCTCTTTTTCTCTCTCTCTCTCTCTCTCTCTCTCTCTCTCTCTCTCTCTCTCTCTCTCTCACACACACACACACATACACACACACATACACACACACACACACACACACACACACATTAAGGCTTACATTATAAGAGGAGCAGCTCACAGAGCAAAGAAGGAAGCTGGCACAACTGCAAACCAACCAAGACATGGCTAAAAGCAGTCCTTCAGGAAAGACATAACAGAACAATGTTCTATGGAACGTGTATGTCTCCATCTCTTACACCATATTCCATGGATTACATCAGGTTTAGGAATTGGAGCAGCACTCAGGGGAGCATTCCTCTGCCATTCGGCTTCTGCCAAGAACGGACGGCCAGACAGTTTGTGACCCCTGGATGGTGAGATACAAAAATGTGTGACCCAACATTCGATCCTAACAACCGTGACATTCTGTGCTATAGGAGAAGGAGCAGATTGCACGTTGGATTAGGAGTGATGAGGAACGTTGTGGAATGTTCAACGCTCAAGGATTACGACTGTTTTCTGGCTGTTTTTCCACAACATATGGCCTGTTCACCCACGCTCTTTTACACGGATGACATCATCATCATCACAGTGCATGCCAGACACAGCAGGGGCAGTCAATAAACACAATGTCCGATTAAGCTCTAAATGACTCGTACAGAGAGAGAGAGAGAGAGAGAGAGAGAGAGGGAGGGAGGGAGAAACCACCAAGCAACCCATCACAACCACGAGACATATAATAACCATCTAACAATACTCTAGAAATCACCCACAGCACTATAATTACCATAGCAACATCTACGCAACCACTTGGCAGCCATGAAAGATTTTATATTAGCCCCTTACCAATGTCCTAACAATCATGTCCAATGTCCCACCAGCAGACATACCATACCTGAGCAACCACTTGGATTACCACCTAACAGTACTCAGAATCCATGTGAGATTGGCAATGCCCTAGAAATGACACCCAATATCACTGTAACCATATACTGACCAGAAGATATGCCACAGCAACCACTTTGCAACACCTTGGCACGTTAAGTACCACAGTAACCACCTAGTAGAGCAAATGAACTGTTAAGCAACACCACTTTTTCATAATCTCCACACACACACACACACACACACTGACAGTTGTTGACTGGCTGAAGCGGCGGCACAGCTGGAGCTCGCTTTGCCTCAGTGCTCTGCACTTCCGGCCCTCTCGGATGAGTACAGATGAGGCGGTTGTTTATTTTGTGCAGCCTTGGCACCTCTGCCCACTGAGGAGGGCCGCTGTGGAGGGGTTTTATCAGGCTGCTCAAGCACTGGAGAGCTCTTCCAGTAATTATAATGCATTAGCTTATTAACTTTAAGAAAAGCGGCACCAGTGCTTCCCAGTGCAACAAGACCTTCAGCACTGGCGGCTTGGGGCTTATTACTACTGGGCTGAAACTGAAGATGGAGTTTATTGTTACAGTGAGAGTCCTGGACAGGATCAAGGCAGGACCGTTGCCCAGTATGCAGTACACTTTAATATGTTTACCTCCTGCCTACAAGAGCTGCTGGAACAGCAACATTAGGAGCCTGTCCTGAGTAAATCCTGGGAACTGGACGGTACTTCCAGACCAAGCAAATATTTGTGAACCCCTTGTTTGCCAGGAGATGAGTTTCTGTCCTCCACATGTGTCTGTTACAATCATTTATTTCACTTTCTCAGCAGCAAAGCCACATTTTTAATCCAAGATTAGGCTTAGTCCATGTCCAGCCCTTAGTAGTAAGGACGTCTGGTCCACTTCTTTTGCCCCCTAATCTGATTAAAGTACATTGATATCAGGCATATCATGATGGGTGTCAATCAATACTGAGCTAAAATCAATTTTTCTGAACTGACATTCTCAACTGAAAAAAGCAGTCTGCCATCAGAAAAACTCACCATTTACAGGGTAGTTTAAGAGTGAGAGTCAGAGGTGCCAAAATCCTGTTCACACTGTTAATTTAAGCACTACCCTGTCAAGCGATTGTCTGTCCAGTCCCCCAACCCAATTTGCATACAAATCCCCCCACACATCAAAATGAACAGCCAGCTCCCATTGATGTGGCCATTGGTTATTTCCCACATGGTTTTGGTGGCATAAACAAAATGTTGGAAATTAGACAAACAACCCAAACAACAGAGACAAACAACAGCATATTTACATTTTAGGGGAAAAGTGTCTCAAATACAGTCAGAACAGTTGAACCACAGATATTTCAGTTGTACATTGCAGCCACACAGCAGTAAAAACAAAGGAATGCAGGATGTGTTTCATTTGTTTAACTCATCAAAGCTCACAGTTTCAGGGAATTTTCTTGTGCTTACACACACATTCAGTGTTCGCCCTGCGTGACTGAACCTCCAAACTATGTTGACCAAACAAGAAATGTCCACTTTTTTGGACGTGAAAAATACATGGTTCTGCATTCCCTGTTGGAATTTCTACAGTGGCCAAAAATTCCATGCGTGGAACTTTTATAGCTATAAACAACATGAACGATAAACACATATCACATGTCATTTTGACTTTTCCTGATTCTTATTTTATTAATGTAACTTTCATGGACTGTAACGCCTCCACAGTGAGTCTGTACAGGCTGAGGGTGTAAGGGCTGAGAGCAGATCTGGGTTTGGCTGGGTGAGGAGGCAGGACTCTGTCCAGCTTATGGGGATTTTTGTCGACCCCGTGACTGTGAATGAGAGGATGATTACAGCAAAATGAAGAACCGCAGGCAGGGTGACATAATGTGTGTGTGTGGGTGGTGGTGGGTGGTGGGGGGTGGATGGGGGGGTGGAATTAAAGAAAGCAAAAGATGGAAAGTGTGAAAGACTCCTCTCAGTCCAAGCACTGCACACAAGCTGTCAGTGTGTGATAGGGACAGAGCCATACACCAGAATAGCCTCGGCCGTCTGCCGGGCTGCATTTACTGCGTTATTTGGTGATGATATGGTGAGTCAGTGCATGCGTACACAACCAGACCAGCTCTGCTGGAGCAGTTATTGGAAGATAATCAGGTTGATCAACGACACACATTAAAAAACAGAAATACGTCAGTGAGGGGAGAGACGAATCAGAACAGGTAGATCATCATCCTCATCATCATCTTCATTATCATCAGTCATTATCCTCAAAACCATCATCATCCTCATCCTCCTCATTATCATAATCATCGTCTTTATTATTATCTTCAATATAATCATCATTAACATCCTCCTCTTCATCCTCATCCTCATCATCATCCTCATCATCCTCCTCATCCTCCTCATTATCATAATCATCGTCTTTATTATTATCTTCAATATAATCATCATTAACATCCTCCTCTTCATCATCCTCCTCCTCATCCTCATCCTCCTCATGATCATGACCATTTTAATTCTTCTTTTCAGAAGCAGCACCTTTTGAATACAGCTCCGTGTATGTTTTACCCAAACAAATCAATCCTATTCTACACAATATTAAACATATTCCACACGCGGTACTAGTTCGGGGGTAGGCATCCCTGGTCCTGGGGCTGGAATTGGCAGTGTAAACAGTCCTTCATTTTGGCTCAGCAGTTCCACATCCACGGGCATCGCTTGGCCTTGGCTTCCGGGGTTATAGCCCCATTATTTTTTCACGAGTCCCAAACAACATAACTCATTAAAATGCATGGAATTCCACAAGCACCAGTCCCAGACAAAAACACAGTGTGACCATGCAGTAATGAAGGTGTGACATGTCCCTTTACATATAATGCTCACTGAACCAACACTGTCACCATCCAGTAAGATTCAGGAATAATTACAAAACATCATATACATTAAAAAACATCATATACAATCAATTTAATAGAATTACATTAAAATACAGATTTCTAAGTTTAAAATTACACGAATAATTAAATAATTAAATCAATTAGTGCTCAGTATGTTTTTAAGTTTGTTAAAAAAATAGTTGCAGATGTATTAAAGAATTAAAATAATTAAAGTCCTCTTTGTCGAGTGTTTTTATTTATTTTATGTTATATTTATTGGTCAGAAGGTCAAAATGATTTTACAGAAACTGAATTTTATGGGAATTATTTGAAAGTTTCTTAATAGAACTGCTTTGAAGTTCACTGCTGTAGTTTTTTCAGTGTCAGAATCTAAAACGGATTATAAATGCAGGGTTCGGCGTCGAGTGTTTACTCACAACAAAAGTGCATTACATCAGCAGAACTGCTGTCTGTGAGATTACTTCTCAAAGATAGCAGTGTGTGTGTGTGTGTGTGTATGTGTGTGTGTGTGTGTGTGTGTGTGTGTGTGTAGATCAGTGCTACTCTATTGGAGCAACGTGGTTACAGTGTGTGTATGAATAGTTTGCTCCGGTGCACTCATCACCACGTCACACACACTGCTCATGTGCCCCTGCCTAAAGTAGGTCACTACTCTGACTCTTCCTTCATATGCACACACACACACACACACACACACACACACACACACACACACACACACACACACACACTCAAACTCATTCAGACTCTGGAGAATCAGCACTACTGTAGAACAGACGAGGCTCCGGATGCCTGAGACAGGCGTGTGATCATCTGCCAGCACTAGTGTGTGTGCAGTTCAGTCATGCAGACAGTTTCAGTGAAGGGGAGGAAAAGGAAGCAGAGAGAGAGAGAGAGAGAGAGAGAGAGAGAGAGAGAGAGAGAGAAACCTGGACAGGCCTTACAGGCAGACAACTTTAGAATCAACTTTAAATCAACCTTAAAGTCTGATTACCTGCAAAGTAAACCTCACTATTGGATCAACCTTATGAACAGACTACCAATAATATGCTCCGCAGAACTGACCATGATGGCAGACTTCCTACCATGTGAAAGGAATCTTAATGGTGTAGCACAGCATACTTGCCCAGACTGGGAATTGAACCCCAGTCTCCCACTGACAAACACCCCATAAGATCAGCATTACAGGCAGATCACCTATAATATGCTTCACAGATCTGACCTTAGTGGCAATTCTACCTATAATCTTACATCATCCATGAAGGTCCGTCACTGTGTGACACAAAGGCCATGCAAAGCAGACTTCTGAAACAGTACAGCTCAACCTTTTTAATAATAAACAGCCCTTTAGAGAGAAGCAGGGTGATTGCTGAACTCATGGGCTGCTGAAGTCAAAGCGGTCATTTATGTTCACTGTTGATTTAGAGCTTCCCTTTCAGCCAGGCAGAATAACAAAGTGAATGGGAACAACCTTCTCCTTATCTCCTTGATGCAGGCTTGATCGCTGTACCAACCCCTATTTAGACAATTCTCAAACAAACGAGTCTCCAAAGCAAAATAAAGAGCTCAAATAATCAGGGTGCAAATTATATAGACACCCTATTTACAGGGAGCAAGGTTTAATGGACAGAACGGAACACTTAATGGGTTTCAATCTGTGTCCATTTAGAAGATTCCTGAGTCATAATTCATTTTTTTAATCAGTCATAAATCTTGTGATATCAGTGATATCAGTGAAGCCTCACTTCCCAGCTGGTCACCCTTATTCATACGTGGTTGAATGTAAACCGATCACCCATAACAATTTGACCACCTCCTTGTTTCTGTTCTCACTTTCCAGTTCATCAGGTCCTCTGACCACACAGAAGAACTTTGTAATTCCACACTGTAGTTCATCTGTTTCTCTGCAGACTTTATTCTCCTCCTTCCACCCTGATCTTCAATGATCAGGACCCCACAGGACCACCACAGAGCAGCTATGATGTGGGTGGTGGGTCATTCTCAGCACTGCAGTCCCACTGACATGGTGGTGGTGTGTTAGTGTGTGTTGTGCTGGTACGAGTGGATCAGACACAGCAGTGATGCTGGAGTGTTTATACACTGTGTCCACTCACTGTCCACTCTATTAGACACTCCTACCGAGTGTCTCCACCTTGTAGATGTAAAGTCAGAGACAGAAGGTCATCTGTTTCTGCACAGTTTGTGTTGGTCGTCCTCTAGTCCTTCGTCAGTGCTCACAGGACGCTCAAAACCAACCCCATCAGTGTCACAGTGTGGCCTTTATGTGGGTAATTCCATGCAGGGTCAGGTTGAGTGTATTTAGGGATGTGTTTATTTTAATGCAGGTGTCGCCATCTTCTGGTTTCACAAGATCAACTCAAGTCCCAAGTCATGGAAGAGACACCACACACCTGTACTCTCTGAAACTGGGTTAACTGGACAACAGACTTCCTGCCTCTGACCCCTGAACCTCTGTTATACACTGAGGAACATCGTGGCTGAAAACGGTCACTGCTTTAATCTGAGAATCCTGTCTCAACTGACCAACCTCACACTGGGGTTTAGGGGCTGATGCTGCAAACACTGATGCACTACCACCATCTGCAGGATCAGAGCACCAATAACAGCCACACACACACACACACACACACACACACACACACACACACACACACACACACACACTAGTGCATCTCAAACTAGTATGAAAAAGGTTTTTGATAATTTAATTATCCAAATTATATCATTCATAAATTCATATTTTATATGCATTACATTTAAAGATATATTTCACACTTTTCGCTTTAAAACCATGTATTTTTCGTTATTCATTGAAATTCATTGAGTGGATGGAGCTCCATCATTCCAGAGAACACAGTTCCACTGCTCCACAGCTCAATGCTGGGGGTCTTTATACCCCTGTAGCTCACACCTGGCATTAGACATGGTAATACTACTACTACTACTACTACTACTACTACTACTACTACTACTAATAATAATAATAATAATAATAATAATAATAATAATAATAATAATAATAATAATAATAATAAAAAAGCTGTAAGCTGTAAAATATGGGTTTTAAAACAAGCCACAGCTGTGGACAAACAAGCACACATCTTAAAAGTAAGACTAATGGTGCCAACAAGTTCATTTTCATCAGAGAGTCTTACTGTTTTGGCAGAACAGGGACTAGTCCAAGCTTTGCACTGGACATTGGACATATCGTCCCCTTGCAGCTATAAGGTTCTGTCTGTACTTCTGAGATACCACGTACTGAGGCCAGCAAACATTTCTATTTTCAGCCTAGCTAGAATGACCGGCTGGCTATAAGCTGTTTGGCCGTCAGTTCAGGAGCTGCTGAACCCAAACACAGGCTGGTGTCCACCACCGTGAGGTTGGAGCATTGTCCCTTGCTGGCTGACACATGACCGTTCCAACACTAACCCCACACTCACACAAGACTCCACCTGACTGTCCAGACTCCATATATATATATATATATATATCTCTGTATATATATATATATATATATATATATATATATATATATCCAAATATAGATGTCCACTCTATTTAGGCTTCATTTCTGCACTGCCCCTCTATATTCTCTACTTACAGTGTGAGTGGACAGTGGAGGTCACTGATGAAACAGTGTGGTCAAAAACAGAGCCAGGTGGAAGCTCAGTGTGGCCCTGGCCAGATGTGTCCACATAATCCAGATATGGCCAGGCAAAGGATCCAGCATGTGTGTGTGTGTGTGTGTGTGTGTGTGTGTGTGTGTGTGTGTGTGTGTGTGTGTATTGGTAATGCCCGATAATAGTTGTGACCTCTCCGATTTGTCCTTTTAACTGTAAAGCTGGACAGACTGTAACTACTCATTTATAAACATCTCAACACAAGGAAGTGGTCATCATTTATCATGATTCATCTCCTGATCCCTCAAATAAGGGTCTGTGGCAGGGACCACCCTTGTGTCCTCACTATTATAAGTACAACTTTGAATTACTGGTTTATTCATGAGTGTTTTATTGAATAATTAATGGTATTTACTGAATAATTAATTGTAGACACTGAATAATTCATAGTGTTTGTATTAATTAATGGTATTTACTGAGTAATTCATAGTGTTTACTCAATAGTGTGGTATTTGCTGAATAATTCATAGTGTTTACTCAATAATTAATGGTATTTGCTGAATAATTCATAGTGTTTACTCAATAATTAATGGTATTTGCTGAATAATTCATAGTGTTTACTGAATAATTTATGGTATTTACTGAATAATTCATAGTGTTTACTGAATAATTAATGGTATTTATTGAATAATTCATAGTGCATACTGAATAATTCATAGTGTTTACTGAATAATTAATTGTAGACACTGAATAATTCATAGTGTTTACTGAATAATTAATCGTATATACTGAATCATTCATAGTGTTTACTGAATAATTAATGGTATTTACTGAATCATTCATAGTGTTTACTGAATAATTAATGACCCGGCTTCATCAAATTCTGCGTGCAGGATCTACAGGCCCAGCTGCGACATCTGTGAGTGAATGTGCTGCAGGACACCATACAGATCCTGGAGGCTTCCATGCTCAACCGTATCTCATCTTATATCAAGACTAGAGGAACTAGAGCCTCCATTCAACTGTACAGTTTTCCCAAATAAACACGTCATTTCAATGTTGTAATAACATCCATCGATTACATTCTTACATTCACACACAGGAAGATCCAGTATCGTCTAATAACTCCTCGCTGGTGTCTTATTATTTTCTTTGTCAATAAGTGTTGAATAAGTTATTGTTTAATATACAACAACAAAAATATGGCAAGTAACTCCCCACTTCAGCGCTCCAGTGTGAGATGAATCATAAACCCTCCTGAAGAATCTAAACTGATGTGACAGACCAGCAGTGCAAGGCTGTTTTTTCTCCATGCTGGCTCTGGCACGAGCCCCTTCATTGGCCTCTCTACTGATGGTAGTGACTTCTTTAAACGGTGAGTCACATTTCACTAATCCCTCGTGTCATTCCTGTGATGGCATGGGACCCCTTCTTACTGCGAACCTGTCAAGCCTCTTTGAGCGTGTGATGATGCGCTTGGTTGGTCAGTGTCACTTGTACAAGTAACAGTAAATCCGACTCATTTTTTGGACAGATACATGCCAATATTCTGAGTTTCATATCTCAGGATCAGAGTGACCTTCAGATATGATACACATATCATAACACACTACAAGACCTACCCTCACCCTGTTCTCATTGTGTGATGACTCTGCGAGTTTATCATTGAGTTTATCAGTGAGTTTATCAGCGAGTTTATCAGCGAGTTTATCAGCAAGTTTATCAGCGAGTAATGCAGCTCAGAAAACAGCTAAAAATCACTATTTTTTTTTTATTTCCATGCATGTGAGACAATGAGGTTCTCAGTTTCCATGGTTTGTTTGTCTCCCAAATCCTTCATGTCACTGGTGCGTACATTCTTCTGTCCACTGCCACCAATTGCGTACTATGATCATATCCGCAGTACATCGATAAGACCACCCAGCTTCTCAGAGCCCTACGATGTGACCCCTGTCGAGTCGTCTAACTGCTTGAACTGCTTTCAAACTCTTTGGACAACGTGAGTCAGATACAGCAATATGTCAAATATGTCTCAATATGTCAAACCTACCAACAAGTTTCATTCCTGATGGTTGTTTGCTTCTGGGTGCGACTACTTTTTACCACTTCGTGTTTTAAACAAACACTAATCTGTTTTTAATTGTTTATAAAAACATATTTTATATATACACAGAGGTATATAGACACTCCAAACTCCAAGGTATATATGAGTTTCTGGTGATGATGTTGTTGTTGCTTTTCCGGTCTCTACAGGTGCTCCATCACGTGCCCTCTGTGCCCTTATTATTGGTTCCATTATCTCCTTTTAAATGATGATTAATACTTTATTAATCTCTAGTGTCAATCCTGTGATGTCATGGGACCTACGCTTACTGTGGCTCATTCAATCCTCTTTGTCAGCTTGTATGACATGCTTATCGACTCTCTGTAAGATTGAAAAATGTTTTAATATTATATGTGATCATTTGGAGTTCTAATACTTATACCCATAAAGACCATTTATAGTGATACACCCAACTTTACACCCATCTTTACACCCATCTTTACACCCATCTTTACACCCAACTTTACACCCAACTTTACACCCCTATACTTACATCCAGGTATCCAGTGCAGTGCAGAGTATTTCTCTCTGCTTGTATTCCTGATGACATTGATGATGTTATTTAAACGGTGACTAATTTCTAATAATCACCTGCACCATGTCTGTGATGTCATGAGACCTCTGCTCACCGCAGTTTAATCGCAGCTCTTTGGCAGCTTCTAATGAGCTAAGAGTATTATCATTCCTGGCCCAGGCAACCTGTCCACGCACCGTCTATCTATTTTCAGCCCCATTGACGCAGTCTGGCAGTGACCATGAAGGATTTGAAGCATCATGGGAATACACCCGGGCCCCTTTTATAAGAAGAACCACCACCGGAGTCTCCATAGTTCCTTCCACCACTCGAAGAGCAAGCTCAGTGTGGTCTATCCAGCACCCAGCAGGTCTCATCACTTACTGAAGACATGGAGCCAGTGGTGCAAACCATTACCATCCAGGATGCTCAGTTCGCCCGCAGGCCTCTGAGGGTCAGCCCACGGGGAGCTTCCTCACACTTCGTGGGAAGCACCATAGTCATACTTTCCTCCTACGCTGTGGCCACCATGGCCATGAACTGCGGCAAGAAGATGCAAGAAATGAAGTCAAAACCCAACGAGAACTGAATGGACTCTGAACAAAGTGCCTTTACTTGCCAAAGGATCCAGATGCATGCTTGTCCAACATTTCTTCTATCATCAAGGACCTTAACAGGGAGCTGGTCTCCCAGTTCTGCCACTGCTCTTGAAAGGCTTTTCCCTAGAGGTTGGGTTCCTGCTGGGACTTGATTCCATTCAGCTGCAAGAGCATCATAGATGTCAGTGGTTCATGATGGACAATAATGTTGGACAATGATGTTAGACAATTATTTCTGAACTGGAGCTTCAACTCTTCCCAAATGTCTTCCAAGGAGCTTCATCATGCAGCAAATTCCCAAAGATGATCAATGAAGCTTCAACAATTCCTAAATGTGTCTGGTGGAATTACAATTGTCCCCAAAGGTTTCCAAAGAAGCTTCATCACTCCAAATCATTCCAATGATTATCAAAGCAACAACCACTGTTCTCAAAGGTCTTCAAAGAAGCTTGTGTGATCAGTGGAGCTTCAACACTTCCCAATAGTGTTCAATGGAACGTTGACTCATCCCAAATATCTTCAAAGGCGTTTCATCAATCCAAATCATCTCCAATGTGTGACTGTTCAAGAGTGTCTGATTCTACTGCCAAAGCTTTCCTTGACTTCAACAACTAGAAGGATATATCGATGACTGACCTCCTGCTGGGCCGATTTCAGCTCTTCTTCTGAAGAACACCAGGCCCTCTCAATGCACATTTGTGACAGGAACATCTGATTGACATCAGGGACGCTGTTTGGTTGTATAGAGAATGATGTTTACTTACTTTTTACGTTGATACTGACAGCCTTCTTTTCCTGGCTGTCTTTGAAAATTAGACGTCCTTTGATATGTATAAAAAATGTGATTCTGATTTTTACCTTCTGTAAAGTTTTGTTTATTTGTGTTTGAAGCAAGAATTTCCAAATGTTTGCTTCCAGATGTTTAACTGTGTGGTAAAGGTATTGCTGTGTTTAGGTACCTTATAAGCACTATGATTACCTGGTCATCTCAGTACAAGTAAAAATACGTAAAATTAAACAATTATTGACTTTGTGATATAAACGTCTTAATTTGTCACTTTGATACAATTACAATAAACTGCCTCACAACTCAGACAGCTGATATTGTGTTTTTGTAAAGGGTCTGATGATATGGTTCACTGGGAAATCAATAGTTTTAGTCTTGTGGGTAAAATCATGTAAAATGATTGACAGCGGAGCTGACCCGAGGTGCCACCGGTAATAAAATACCCAGAGTTTTTTCTGCACCCGATGTTCTCCTGAGAGAGTCTGAAATGTCATCATTGTACAGAACACAACTTTATTAGATTGAATGCCAGTCAGCAGCGCTGTGACATTTGAGAATATAGCTCCGTACTTCTCCACGTTCTAGCTATAAACAAGAGCAAGGCTGAGGAAATGATCAAGCATACACACACACACACATACACATACACAACCATGCACTACTTCATAAAGGACACGGGCTCATAGGTATTTTTTATATATATATATATATATACAGTGGGGAAAATAAGTATTTAGTCAGTCACCAATTGTGCAAGTTCTCCCACTTAAAAAGATGAGAGAGGCCGTTAATTGACATCATAGGTAGACCTCAACTATGAGAGACAAAATGTGAAAAAAAAATTGAGAAAATCATTTTGTCTGACTTTTAAAGAATTTATTTGCAAATAATGGTGGAAAATAAGTATTTGGTCAATAACAAAAGTTCATCTCAATACTTTGTTGTATATCCTCTGTTGGCAATGACAGAGGTCAAACATTTTCTGTAAGTCTTCACAAGGTTGGCACACACTGTTGCTGGTATGTTGGCCCATTCCTCCATGCAGATCTCCTCTAGAGCAGTGATGTTTTGGGGCTGTCGGCGGGCAACACGGACTTTTAACTCCCTCCAAAGGTTTTCGATGGGGTTGAGATCGGGAGACTGGCTAGGCCACTCCAGGACTTTGAAATGTTTCTTACGAAGCCACTCCTTTGTTGCCCTGACAGTGTGCTTGGGATCATTGTCATGCTGAAAGACCCAGCCACGTTTCATCTTCATTGCCCTTGCTGATGGAAGGAGGTTTGCACCCAAAATCTCACAATACATGGCCCCATTCATTCTTTCATGTACACGGACCAGTCGTCCTGGTCCCTTTGCAGAGAAACAGCCCCAAAGCATGATGTTGCCACCCCCATGCTTCACAGTTGGTATGGTGTTCTTTGGATGCAACTCCGCATTCACTGTCCTCCAAACACGACGAGTTGTGTTTTTACCAAATAGTTCTACTTTGGTTTCATCTGACCATATGACATTCTCCCAATACTCTTCTGGAACATCCAAATGCTCTCTAGCAAACTTCAGACGTGCCTGGATATGGACTGGCTTAAGCAGGGGGACACGTCTGGCACAGCAAGATCTGAGTCCCTGGCGTCGTAGTGTGTTGCTGATGGTAGCCTTTGTAACGTTGGTCCCAGCTTTCTGCAGGTCATTCACTAGATCCCCCCTTGTGGTTCTGGGATTTTTCCTCACCGTTCTTGTGATCATTTGACCCCACGGGCTGAGATCTTGCGTGAAGCCCCAGATCGAGGGAGATTAGTAGTGGTCTTGTAGGTCTTCCATTTTCTAATTATTGCTCCCACAGTAGATTTCTTCACACCAAGCTGCTTGCCTATTGCAGATTCAGTCTTCCCAGCCTGGTGCAGGTCTACAATTCGGTTTCTGGTGTCCTCCGACAGCTCTTTCGTCTTCACCATAGTGGAGTTTGGAGTGTGACTGTTTGAGGTTGTGGGCAGGTGTCTTTTATACTGTTAATGACTTCAAACAGGTGCCATTAATACAGGTAATGAGTGGGGGAAAGAGGAGCCTCTTAAAAAAGAAGTTACAGGTCTGTGACAGACAGAAATCTTGCTTGTTTGTAGGTGACCAAATACTTATTTTCCACCATTATTTGCAAATAAATTCTTTAAAAGTCAGACAAAATGATTTTCTCAATTTTTCTTTCATATTTTGTCTCTCATAGTTGAGGTCTACCTATGATGTCAATTACAGGCCTCTCTCATCTTTTTAAGTGGGACAACTTGCACAATTGGTGACTGACTAAATACTTATTTTCCCCACTGTATATATATATATATACGTCCTGTGAGCACTGATGAAGGACTAGAGGACGAACAACACAAACTGTGCAGAAACAGATGAGCTTCTGTCTCTGACTTTACATCTACAAGGTGGAGACACTCGGTAGGAGTGTCTGATAGAGTGGACAGTGAGTGGACACAGTGTTTAAACACTCCAGCAGCACTGCTGTATCTGATCCACTCATACCAGCGCAACACACACTAACACACCACCACCATGTCAGTGTGACTGCAGTGCTGAGAATGACCCACCACCCACATCATAGCTGCTCTGTGCTGGTCCTGTGGTGGCCCGGATCATTGCTCCTGTATGGTAAGAGCTGATAAATGGATCCTCAGAGCAGAAACAAGTTTATGATTGATTGGTGAACATTGTGGCTGGGTGCCAAAACTTTGTACATCCATTTTTGCTGACTTTCACAATGAATTGACCAATAGAAATGCTCCAAAATAAAATATTTACATAATAAGGAACATTCCCCACAAGAGGCCTGTGAGAGGCGTTTTATCAAGCAGTGGGGGAAGCATTTTTATGCCCTCTTGTGCCAAAACCCAGTGTCTAATCAGACCACACCTCTACTCATTTATAAATACAGAATATAACTGTAATTCAATACTTTCACTGTTATTCTGTTAACTGTCAGAACCCAATATCCGCAAATTTTAGGCTTCATAACTCAGGATCAGAGTAACCTACTGACATGATGCACACATCACAACAAACCACATGACAAAAATGTGCTCTAACTGTGTGATGAATCATCAGTGAATAATCCAGCTTGTAAAAATCTAAAATTCACTCGTTTCCAACTTAATTAAATCCCAGTTTAAATGCCAAAGCTGCTTCCAGTGCATGTTTACTGCTCTGGCCACATGTACATGATCAATACAGACTCTGACTGATCAAAGGGGGCGGGGCTGATGATGTCACTGAGGATAATGAGAAAGAGGGTCTGTTTGCTCTCCTTCTTTTCAGAAGTCCTGAGATGGGATACAACTGATACACACATTAATAACAAAAATAATAAAGGACATTCAGGTTGTTTTAATTTGATTTAGATCAATGTCAAGTAGTTTGAAGAACATATTATTATCAATATCCTTTTCAATCTAATTACTACAAATAACTCATCAAGGCCATTGCATTTTCAGCTAAAAAAAACTCTGGATGATCAATCTCCAAACAGGTTTCTGAGACTTAAAGTGTTTTATAGTCCTTAGAAGCAACACATTGAAAAATAAAAATGCTCCTGTGGCAGCACACTGCATTCATTTCACAGTAAAGAGCTGCTTTTCAGAATAATTCAACAATACCAACCCAATCAAAGGAAATGTACTGCCTCACTCTGCCACCAGGGGTCGTACTGACACTTAAAGCTACAGTATGATGATGATTCTGGAAAGAAATTTCATGTGGCTCATTCAGACAGCCAGTGAACCAGCCCAGCAGTCCATTACATCTGAAACTCCTTTGGGATATTTCAGCTGCAGCAAGACCTGCTTTGAAGGGATCATGGTTGTGATGTCACAGCCATGGACACGTTTACATAGGACATGGACACTGTCCATTTTCCAATCAGTTCACTTTGAACTGATCAGTAGTGAGGCAACATACAGGGCAGCATCACTTATAAAGGCACATTGCATTGAACAAACAAACAAACAAATTAAAACACAAATAAAATAAACAAACACCAGTAAATAAACACTTCAAACTGCGTGTTTTGTAGGGCAGATAAGCGGACACATATGAAGGACATGGTCCCTGGGCATTTTGGGTGGCAGTAGGCCTGTGGCAGGGTCAGGGGCCATGTGGGGAGAGCTTTGGCCTTCTTTTTCTCTTCATTGTTTAGAGACAAAAGTCCAGCGAGTGGGTAAATGGGCTAGATCTGAGGGCAAAGTCTTCCAACTGGTGGAAACCAATTAGTTCTTGCCAGTGTGGGCTAATAACAATTCAGGTTAGTTCTTGGGTAAACCAAAACAAGGGCACATTCAGTGGCAGCAGCAACCGGCCTTTGTCCCTCTCTCCGAATTCATCTCATCTCTCCCTGAATAGCTCCGGCACAAAGGACCTCATTGTTCCCATTCCAACCACCAAAGCATAATGTTTTCTGATTTGCCTCCCTCTGCTCTGTTCACCCCGAAAATAAAATGCCTGATAGAGTGCTGGGCGCCTCCGGGTCAGCTGCGCAATCCCGGTTACGAAACCAGTCAGACTGCATAATTTGGCCTTGACTCAATGGGACAGAACTCAGTCCTTTAACTCGACCCATTAAGACTGGTTTGGAGGTTTGAACTTTGAACATACATATGCTCATCGACCAGTAACACACCTCGATAGACCTCCATGACACAGCATGCAGCTCCGACTCAGCTTCCCCCGCTGCCCTGTAAAAAGAAAACTGACGGCCAGACACACCTCTGTGATGACATTTAGCCTTTGAGAGGGAGCACATCACTGGAAACAGGATGGTCGTTTTAACGAAAGGCCCACCATAGGCTGCTCTGACCAATGGTCATCATTTGCAGGGTGTTGAGATTGAGAAATGTGGACTGCTATGGACTAGAACCATATCACCTTCAGCAACAAATCCAAGTGTGTTTAGCTTTGGTCTCATTTGGATATGGAGGCCTGAGCTGGACAATCCTGCCTTTGAGATGGAGTGATACACTACCCCAACTGCTGGTGTGATGGTCTGAGGAGCCATCGCATGCGAACAGGCAGACACTGATATTAGAGATAAGAGGGACACTAACAGAACAGCGATGTGCAGGACGTCCTGTGGACATGTGTTGCTACCCAGCTGGTGTTTTGAGCAGGATAATTGTGTTTATTAGTCTGTAGATTGGTTCAACATCTCAGGTCTTGTTGTTGTTGCTGTTAAAAAATCTTGAATTCGGTCAGTGTTATTAGGCTGTGGTATAAAATACCAAACAAAAGAATTATAGAAATGAAATGTTCATGTAAGGCTGGAATGTCAGTAACAGCCAGGAGTGTAAACTGGAGCGTTCAACACAACATTAAATAGAGATCATGATTTATTGTCATTGATCTATATGGTTAATAAATGTAGTAGTCAAAGCTGTAAAGGTTGAAAACAGTTTGGAACAGCGTTCAGAAGGCCTCGTACACTTCTGCTGTCGCTAACCTTGTATGTAGGTCGCTCTCTGTCTGCTCCCAAAACCATCTTAATGCGGTGCATGGCGGGCAGGATTACACCATGAGACGGGTGTTTAGGCAGTCAGATTAGAGCCCAAGCTCTCCAAGATGCATTGCCTGGGAAAAAAAACAAGTTGCACAAAAACAACACAGAAACCCACTGCCAAAAGAAAATCCCCCCTTTTAGAGAGAGCAGTGCTTTTAAGTACAAACAGCCAAACAAAACCAAAATGATTTCTTTTTCATTTCCTTCAGCTTAGAGTCTCTAATCACACCCTAATGAAACCCTAAGGGTCCATATATGGATCCATTGTTAACACTATATCAGTTGCATATTAGGGTCATAATACTTTCCCAAAAATGCAAAGCAGACACTAATCAGATCAAAGTAGTTACTGAAGAATCATAATTGAAACTAAATAAAGAACTGAACTGAAGAATTTACAGGACATATTGAATCAATTCTTATATTTTATATTAGATAATGTGAGTATTTTATATTATAGTTCAAACAGGTACTGAATAATTCATAGTGGATATTTTTTTGTAAATACTGAGAATAATTTATAGTAGATACCACGTGGGAGTCTGGGGTTCGATTCTCAGTCTGGGTAACTATGCTGTGCTCTACCAATACGAGTCCTTGGGCGAGACTCCCAACACTGCTCCGGTTCTCCTCTGTAATGCGAGTAACCTTGTAAGTCGCTCTAGATAAGAGTGTCAGCTACATGCTGTAAATGTACATGAATAATTCATAGTAGATACTGAATAGTTCATGGAAAGTCCTGAATAATTCATAGTGGACACTGAATAATTAAACGGAGGTAATAATTACTGAGCTGTGGTCAGTGTCTGAGAAGGGCAGAGATCTGACTCCTGATACACCCTGACGTTGCCCTCAAGCATCAGATGGGATGGGGTGCAGGTGACTCAGTGCGTGCTCGGCACTCATCTGGACACAAGGGCAAACTGGTCATAACCAGGTCCTTCACAGCATGCAGGTGGCCCTTGGGGGTTTCTCCAGTTACACATAATCAAATAGGCATAGAGGCTAACAGTTACTGATTTATATCCCCCCAAAATGTGTGTGTGTGTGTGTGTGTGTGTGTGTGTGTGTGTGTGTGTGTGTGTGTGTTAGAGAATTATATATATATATATATATATATATATATATATATATATATATATATATATATATATACACACACACACACACACACACACACACACACACACATAATACTAATGTTCTATTGATATAAAGTGAGTGTAAGCAAGTGAGAGAGAGAGAGAGAGAGAGAGCCGAGAGAGAGAGAGAGTGTGTGTGTGTGTGTGTGTGTGTGTGTGTGTGTGTGTGTGTGTGTGTGTGTGTGTGTGTGTGAATGGAGGGGTGTTATTGTCCTTCACTAAAGCCACTGAGGAGAGAGAGAGAGAGAGAGAGAGAGAGAGAGAGAGAGAGAGAGAGGCAGTGTGTGTGTGTTGAGTCTCTCGGCAGCAGCAGGAATCGGGTAGGTGAGTCTCATTTCTGCACTTTTCAGGATCTGAGATGTTGTTGTTGTTGTGGTTGTTGTTGTTGTTGTTGTTCTCAGTGGTGTGTGAGAGTAAACAGAACTGAAACAGTAAACAAACAGAGAGAGAGAGAGAGAGAGAGAGAGAGAGAGAGAGAGAGAGAGAGAGTGTGTGTGTGTGTGTTATCCTCTTATGAGGCTGTGTTGTTTTTCTGGACCCTTAAAGAGCACATTATAGAGCATTAAGTCTGGCCGGGACCTTCCCCACAGCAGGGCTGAGATTACAGACGCAGCAGTGTGGCAGTGAGGACTCTTCTGCTGCTCTTCTGTAAGTGCTTCAGCTGATGAGTTCATATTTCACAGGCTTTATTTGACAGTGTTTTTCAATGTAAGTCTGTCTAATTTGGTCTCTCTTGCCTTTACCGACTGTTCTAGTTCAGTGTGTTTGAGCTGTGCAGGGAGGCTGAATATATATATATATATATATACTATAAATATTATTATATATCTTGACTGTTATATAGAATATATCATCACTGTCATGCAAATATCTTTGATCTAAAATTTGCAACTTTAGAAGAAAAAAAAAAACATAACATTCAATTAAACTTAACTTTTAATGGAAAGATTTTACTAAATGTGATTTTAGAGCAATTCTATTGGTCCATTCACCATGAAATCCTGCATAATAAGACCCAAATTCATAGTGTCAAAAATAAAACGTGGTAAAAGTGGAAATACAAGGTTTTTGCATGACAGTGGTCATGTTTACCATAGACTTGGATTAGGCAACATTCGTCTGAACGGGTCGCACTGGTCTGAGCTGAATCTCCACTTCCAGAGGTTTCAGGTTCATCTCCAGCATCACAGGAGCCATCAATGAGCTCCAGCTGGGCTTATGAGCGAGACCGTGTCCCAACTCGCTGTAAAAAAGGCGTTTACTTGGTCACGTCAACTGCTTTGCTTTATGTTCTTGGTTTCTGTAAACGTTGCTTTTAAGCTTTTACTTTTCCACGCCCTCGTGCAGCCGAATTCAGCCAAATCTCTCCAAACACATCATTATGATATATACCTTCACAGAGATGTCACCCTAAATTTCTATGAGGTCGTTTACCTCACTGTCCCAGCAACGAACACCTCCCTCACTGCTGTTGTCCATTTTCCCTTCTCCTCGGATTGTTGGATTGATGTAAAAGTCGCATTCGGTTCTGGCTGTTCAGACCAAGTCACATGTCCATTTATCAGATACATATCAGATTTGGGTACCAATTTGGTGAGAACACACATGTTGTCCACTTCACCTGCTGTGTGAAACTTGCATTTATGGCATTTAGCTGATAAAAAAAAGACAAAGAAGATAAACGACATGAAGACCAGTGGAGACAATCATGATCAACTTGACTAATCATGGCTAAAATCATATACCATACTGGTCAGAACCTGTTTAACCAGCTACTTTAGCAGTACAGGCATGTTTCTTCCTGGATGACCAGCTTTTCAACCACTTGGACCATCAAAGATCAGCTTAGACCATCTGAAACCAGTTCCCAGCAATAGAAGGTCTTGAGCTGGATTTTTTCAGATGGGATTGCACAAGCATTGGGTATGGCTAATTAAGCAACTTGGACTGTCTTGAAAAAGACAGAGACCACTAGTGTACCAATGACCGAGGACTGTTGATTGTCCAAGAAAAACAACAGGGAAACATCAACCGTTCTCCTGTTCTTTGATCTCTTCAGTCTGAATGTAAAGCCTGTAAAGAGAATGATTATATAACCCACGTTCACACATATGAACACATGACTATTACATATAGGTAATTACATATGTCTAAACCATATGGGACAAATTATTCCTTACCTTCATTCCATGTTGGCATTCCTGGTTGCATAATTTGATCTCATTCTAAATTAATAAGCAGTGCTGTTTTGGAGCCGATTCTCAGAATGTGTTGCAAATAAGCTCCCTGGACAAAAATCTACACAACATAGTCACATTGAACGGTTCAGGATGAGAGGATGAGCAGGCTATAAATATCTGCAGGGTGTGCGACTAGATTAATACACTGAAAAGAGGTGGTCCAGTGCAGTGAAGATCTCATTGGCTGTATGGGAAATGAATCACAAAGTAGACATTAATGATCGGCCATAAGGTATAACCCAACTCAGGTCCTGGACAATAAGATCGTAGTCCAGCCCAGTTTGGCGATTTTCCAGACTCTGCTGGACTAAGACCCTCTGGGACCGTGGTTGGGCTTTCCAAACACATTTATTCTCATGTGCCAAATACATCTGTGAATTCCTTCTGTGCTGTCCAAGGTGCTGAACGCATCACTCCATCCCGACTTCTTCTGACTGGAGACCATTCCAAAATGACCATTCCCAGACTGCTGCTCGGCCTTGCCTATTTGGCCAGTGTCATCACTACTCCTGCTTGGTGTCAAGAAGGGGCGTGTCTGCAGGATGGAAGACACAAAGCCACGCCCAGTCCGGAGCCTTATCTGAAGGACTGCACAATGTACACGGAAAGTGAGTGCACACATTTCTATACATATGCTTTATTCCGACAGTCGTCCTTCCACAGAAACTGGAATGATGTATTCCGTAATGCTCAACAGTATTCCTTTTACAATATCCCTGCAGAAAAGCCCTAAAGAGGTCAGATGCAACAAATACTACGTGGGCAAAAGTATTGGGACACCTTCTCATTCACTGTTTCCTCTGAAATTAAGTGTATTAAAAAGAGTTTTTCCTGCTTTGGTTGAAGTAACTGTCTCTACTGCTTTCTACTAGATTTTAGAGCATTGTTGTGAGGATTTGATTGCATTCAGTAACAAGAGCCTTAGTGAGGTTAGGATGATGATCACCACTCACCTCATCCCCAACTCCCCAACTCATCACAAAAGTGCTGGATGGAACAACATTATTCCAGGGAACACAGTTCCACTGCGCCACAGCTCCATGCTGGGGGGCTTTATACCCCTCAATCCCACACCTGGCATTAGGCATGGTGTCAATCGGTTCATGTTTGGTTATGTGCTCCAGAGAGTCCTATTCTATTGGCAGTACTTCTTTACAGGGACAGTTTAGACAGTTTAGACACAGCTTCTCAACTGGGATTTTGAGGTTGCTAACTGAATATTACAGGACTGGCAACATGCGGCGTGTTGTCCGATGAGTCATGGTACCAATTGATTCACGCTGATGGTAGGGCGGACATCATGAAGCCATGGACACCAGTTGTCAACAAGGCAATGTGGAGACTGGTGGTGGTTCCACATTGGTGTGGGTGTATTCTAATAGCATGGGTTGGGTCCATTTGTCCATTTGCAGCCTTTCGTGGACTTAATGTTCCCTCACAATGGGGAGCTATTTCAGCAGGATAATGCACTAAGCCATCAGCCCCAAGGTTTTCCACAATTGGTTCTGTGGATGAAGGAATGTTAAATGCCTGCACAACTTCAGAAATGGAATGTCCCGTCCCTCTGGCCACTATAATGTTTTGCTCATTTCTGACCAATGCTCCCTTTGAAAGGTTTGTCCTTCCATTGTAAAGTACAAGGTTTTTATTTTAAATACAAGGTTTTTATTTGACAGGAATAATACGTCTCATTTCCTGTTTTCCTCTCTCTCTCTCTCTCTCTCTCTCTCTCTCCCTCTCTTTCTTCCTCAGGTGCCTGTTGCTCAGAGCAGGACATCGCAGACCTGGCTGTACCCCCTGCTGGAGTGGACAGTCCCCCGTGGGACAGATGTGGCACTCTCAGTCCACTGTAAGTCACAGCCTGTTTTCTCCTTTTCTGAACTAACCGTAACGCAGGAGGTCTGACTGGCTCAGTCTGGCCTGCAGGCCTACTTTGATTAGGGCTGGAATTAAACTCAGCAGGAGAGCAGATTTCCACCCCAGCAGCAGAAAAATAAACTCTGCAACACTGGATTCTGCCAGATCATGTGCTTTGGTCCAGCAACACCACTGAGATTTATATCAAATCTGATTTCATTCACACGTCTGATGCTCAAATCATCGCGTGTGAACAGTAGGTTTAAACGGACGATTACGTGAACATTTTGTATCTGCGCCCAGAAATGCCCAGAAACATGTTTCCATAGAGGTGAAAAGCTAATCTGAAGATTATACTTTACTCTGTTAATGCAGCCTCACCTACTGACCTGAATTTATCCTACTTATTCTTATTGTAAACAGCGATTAAACTGCTGAACTCTTAAGAAAGAATTAACCTATTAAACATAAGTGTGTTATTTAGTTCTTAATCTTCAACATTCGGTTTCTACTATGAATTATTCTGTATTCACAATAAATTATTCAGTATCTATTGTGAATTATGTATTCAGCTTTTTTAGCCCCCAGAATACCTTCATCTCTCTCTCTCCAGCTCTCATGCCTTCCTGAAGAGGGTGGTCTGTTTCTACCGCTGCTCTCCTCATGCCGCTCACTGGCCACATCCTCAGCGCACCTCCTTCTTGAAGGCAGTGCCTCTGTGCACCAGCTTCTGCAGAGACTGGTGAGGCCACGCCCCCTAATAAGCATAATATTCCAATCAGCAGAATATGAGAATTGGTATTTTTTGCTCCTGGGCTCCCCCTATATTCACTTTCACGTCACTGTTGTAAATATGAGTCACGCTTTGAGCTCCCCCTCAGGGACACATGCGTTTGTTGACAAGCTGAGAGATTTAGAATCAGCATCTGAAATGAAAGAAGCATGTGGACTGAGACTATAGAGGTCTTGTGCAGTTCCACTAAAGTTTCATAGTGCAGTACCTGCACTCTGACCTGTCCATTCTGGCATTCATGTTGGGAAAGATAGAGAGACAATTGTCCCGATTACAGTCGTGGAGCATCGACACTGAAGCTGTAATTTTAAGATTCATTTCTGCATGATGTTACTCCAAGTACAGACTTTTTGGAAAATTATGGTACTGTTTTAATCTATAAGGAAAATACTTGTGCCTACC
>CM067505.1:1834006-1849006 GCA_034509495.1 Acestrorhynchus altus
GTTTTAGAGACATGACAGTTTCTTTCGACACCAAACCTTTGGACACTTCAATCAATCCTTCATTTAAATGCAAAATTATTCTGTTCATCAATAAGATATTTTTGTATTTAAATGAGTGGCTTCGTCCCAAACCATGCACTACGAAATGGAGTGGCTTCTATTCCACTGCAAATGGTTACTAAGGCTGTACCAGACCATTCCTCACTGGTGAGGACCCGTTACACTGGTCCTTTATCCATTTCCATGCACTTTCCATTTCCGTTTCTTGTAATAATAATAAATATGGCTTAATTTAATTACTGATAATACTTGACTGTTTCAACACTAACACTTGGTCCATTGAGTTCTATCTCACCCAGGCATTTACCATCGACTGCCTCCCCAACAATCCTGGGGTAGATTATGACTGGATGGACCTAAACCCCACCTCTGCTAGCTAGTGTTAGGTACAAGATATGGTCTCCACCGTTTCCTGTGCTGGAAATGTGAGATTTGGGCCAGACCTGGTGACACAAATGTGCCGTAAATGTGAAGCCAGTCAACGAATCCTTGTAAATGGTTCTGTGGCCCAAAGTACAGTTAAGTATCCATGCTGAGAAAACCGGGCTCAACTGGGCCTCACCAGTGGGAACGCTCTCTACAGCTCTGGACATGGATATTTTCTCTGCATTTGACCTCCCGTCTGCACAGAAACAGCTTTTCAAGGTGCAGACGAGTGAATCCTCAGTCTTCAGTGTTTTCGTGTGGATGTGCAAAATGGGAGTTTATGAAGATGCTGATGTGTTTCTGGCTGAATACCTCCTTTCTCCTTATACAGTGAACTACATACATCAGAAAATGACAGCGTCTACACGCAGACAGCACTACAGCTCAGATTTCCAGATGCGTAAATGTAAATACGGTTCTATTACGGAAATATCATTCTCTGTTATTACATTCCATTCTATTGTGACTTGCATGACATAAGTGCGTAGTTTGGGATTCAACCTCTGTGTCTTCCTCCTTCTTCGTGATGTTTTGAGGTACTACAGGGCTGATGTGCTCATGCAAGCAATTCCATCTCTGCTTGGATGGAAATATTTTCAAAAATGGAGAGATCAGATACTTGGAAAATCATTCGGATTGGACTGATTCCCTGGATGTTACAAGACTTTATACTTTTGATTCCAACCAAACCCATGTTGAGTTTGAATACAAATATGAAGATTTTCTTGAATTAAAGTTCTCTAAAAATCCCAGAGGATTCTCCACAAATTACACATTTCTTAATCCTGCTCCTGAGGAACCACAGTTCTGCACAGTTTAAACGATTTCCTACGCCAAACCCACCTGATCCAGCTCATCAACTTTTAAGCTCTTTCTACAGGTCATTGTTATAATGCAGGATGGTGGATCCCCAAAAGCTTCCTCCATTAAGAAACGCTGTTCTGTAGTGTGGGTTTTGGGACACAGCCAAAGTATTAGAGCAGGGAAGACACTAAAATGTGTAGAGCAGGACGTTCTGTAGCACCAGGAATGGGAGCCTGTGTTGTGGAGCTTTGAATTTTCTCTAACAAAGAATAAGTAATTGGTGTAGAACACGTTCTGTAGCCCATTTCAGGTCCGGCAAGTCAAAATCCGACCCAGGATATTGTTCTGACTGCCTGGGCTGCTCTGCTGTGGCTGCGCCTATGATTATACCACAACAGCCCTCCATTTATACCCGAAATCATTGGTGTTTTAGTAAACAAGTCATACTAACTGGTGGTGGATGTATATAAAGTTAGCCACATTAGTATGGTCAGTAAAGCTGTTTACTGTATGTCTTCTCTATATAGATCACTACAGATCCTGAACTGTTATATTTCTATTCACTAAGGAACCAGTGAGCAGAGATGGGTAATTCAGATCCACCTCTGCCGGACAGAGCACTGGCCAGCTGTATTCGAGGTAACCCAAACTGGACCAGAAGGCCTCTATTCAATGCCTACTGGGACGCAAATATGGGTTGCATTACAAAGGATGGTGTTATCATAAAGCACAAACGTGTTGGTACAAATCTCTACTCTAGCCTCTCAGTCTCAATGCATGATGTCAGTGTCTTAATATTGTGCTAATCTAGTATAGCAGTGTACTTCTATGTGACACATTCAGGGTTTCAGAGTGATGGTAGAGCCTGAATGTTGTAACACCGTGTTGTAACTATGATAGTGTTTGAAATACAATGTACTGTACGAAACATTAAAGGAATATTTCAGTAAATCAAAACATGTATACAATTTTCCATTTACCACAGATCTCGTTAATTGGATCTAGTTGATCAGATCTAGTTAATTGGATCTAGATGATCAGGTCTAGCTGATGAGATCTAGTGAAGTGGATTGAGCTGGTCATATCTCGATAATCAGACCTAGTTGGTCAGATCTAGTTAACCAGATCTACTTGAGCAGGTGTAGTTGATGTTTGGTGTCCAAACTGTGTATCTTTATAGTTTGAGCCAAAGGTTAATGCTGTCAAACATTAGAAGTCAACAGTCTTCCGACAGCATTCCTGTAAACACACACAAACTCCTTTCTCCGAAGCACCACAGAACCTGTTCTGGGAGCAGCTCTGGTTGTTGAGTGTGTCTTGTAGAGACAGATGTGTTTACACAGCTGTAACTAAGGCTGCGTGTCGGCAAGAATCTGACAATATGTATTATGTATGTGACGATATGTACGATATATATTACAATACACGTATTCTGCGATACTGATAACAAGGCAATATATCACATGACGTGACCAGGAGAAAAGCGGGTCTCTACATTATGGTGGTGAACATATGGTCACGAATGGGAGTCGGTTTCTGTTGGCGAGGTGTCGGAATTTGGCACAGCACCTGTTATCTGGAATACATCAGCAATAACCAGAGGTGGGTATTTCAGGTCCAATCAGAGTCCAACCCAGGATTTTGGACTGACTGCTTGCACCTGTGCCACCTCAATAAACACCTGGATGTGGTTTGAGTCGAGAAAGTGTTTTACTGGCTACTGACTTCTATTGTTAAGTACCTTATTCCTTGTCCCAGTGCAAAACTGGAGAAGCAACACTGAAACACCAACCCTGATTTGGCAGGTGGTCTCCATCTGACATAGTAGGCGTGATTTTCATCTGACTGACGTCTGACAGAATAGTAGAATCAAAATGATGTGGAGATGGTCAGGAGTAGAGTCTGTTGGCACATCTATCTCAGCTTTTGCTGGATCTGTTTAAATGCAGTGAAGCGAGGTGGTGGTCATGGGTTTGGGTTGGAATTTGTTGGGCAGACTGTTTATTTTGAGATATGAATGCCTTGGTGGAATACTGTATCCTTGACTCCCTAAATAAACACTGTGTTCCTAATCTGTCTTCTATGTGCACCATATGTCTAAAATGTGTGGACACCCATTTAAGTTCAACATGAACCTATAGGCACCGATGGGTATAAATCCCCCCAGCATTGGGCTGTGGAGCAGTGGATCTGTGTTCTCTCCATCTCCAGTACTTTGTGGAGGAGCTGGGGAGTTGGGCATGAGGTGGGGTGGTGATCTTGTCGCTGAATGCAATCAAATCCTCACAGCAATGCTCCAAAATCTGGTTGAAAACCTTCTCTGGACAGTGGAAACAGTTACTCCAACAGAAGCGTGATAAACTCTTTAATAGGACTGCTTTGAATACAGGGCAACACAGTAATCAAAATACATCAATGTACAGTACCAAACACAACGTAACAGCCTGCTTATGACCTCACAAAGGCCGTACGTGGACATCAGTACGTTACGGGTCCTTTAATGTCGAGATATGATCAGTATATGAGTCAAACAACCCCCACACTTTCCTCCTTTCTCCTGCACCCTGTGATAAGCACTGGCATGTCTGTCACCTTCCCTGGCTGTGACACATGTCAATCAGTCAAGTTTGACCTTTGGAGGCATCAGTGTCTGTGTTATTCTCAGAGCAAACAAACACAATATGCTGTGAGAGCTTGTGACAGTGTTTTACACTGTATTATCTGTTAAGGCCCTTAAAATGCTGGCCATTCTAATGCGCTACCACTATGATCTGAATATCGCAGGTTCAAATCCCAGCTCATGCTGCTTGCCATCAGCGGACAGAACCTGAGAGAGTAAAGCAGGCCATCCTTTCTGGGTTGGTAGATGGCGCTCTCTCCCCACATCACACTCACTGTACAGGTGTCTAGTCATTACATTGGAGCTGAGGACCCAACACTGTCCTCCGAGCGAATTGGCTGCCCAGCAATGACACAAAATGGCAGCAGTTCGAAAAGAGGCCCAGCTGATTTCACATGTGTTGTAGGAGGCATGTGCTCATCCTTGTCCTAGGAAAGTCCTAGTGGGGTTGGAGAACTGGCACCTCCAACTGGGGGAATGAATTGGAACAAAAATGATTTAAAAAGTCCATGCTAATTCTACACCCATGGATCTAATTATTGGTGGAGACAATTCAATGATCACTGGATATTCTGTAAGATCACCCGTCAGTCATCACGTCCCATTATATGTCCATAAATTCACATTTATTCCCATATTACATAAATACATAGTTACTTTAGAAAGTCAAGGAGCAGACAAAGGTTGTGGTGAATGTCATGCACTGTTTTTGACTTGATGATGTTGCAGGACCTTCTGACTGAAACGATTTTCACCACCTGAAGCTGATCATGTGACTATGTACCCTGTGGAATGAAAAGCAGCTTAGGTCTGCAGCTGGACTCAGCCAATCACTGGTCAAAATGCATTCTGTGGACTGAATGTCCTGCATGCTGCTCTCTGCTTCATTTAGAACTGACATCATTGTCCTTACAATGCCCTCTTGTGGTTGGCCGTCACTGGCAAATGTGGCCGAATGCAACATATTACAGATTATTCAAACATGAGCTTTTACACTATATGGACAAAAGTACTGGGACACCTGCTCATTCACTGTTTCATCTGAAATCAAGGGGATTAAGATGAGTTGATCCTGCTTCTGATGGAGTAACTGTCTCTACTGTCCAGTGAAGACTTCTTCTAGATTATGGAACATTATTCCGTTCACTGCGTTCAGCAATGAAAGAGTTTGTGAGTTCAGGATGTTGGCTGATCACTACCCCATCTCATCCCCATCTCATCCCCAATTCCCCAACTCATCCCAGAAGTACTGGATGGAGCTCCATCATTCCAGAGAACACAGTTCCACTGCTCCACGGCTCAATGCTGGGGGGCTTTATTTATTTATTGAATTGTATTGCATTAATATAACCTTCCTTGTGAATCCTGCTGGAGTGTTTAAACCCCTCAGTGTCAGTGCTGGACCGAGCACAGTCCACCAACCAGAAATATCCAGCATCCTGTGGGCAGCATCCTGTGAGCACTGATGAACGACTAGAGGACGACCAACACAAACTGTGCAGAAACAGATGAAACAGCTTCTGTCTCTGACTTTACATCTACAAGGTGGAGACACTCCAGCAGCACTGCTGTGTCTGATCCACCAACTCAACACACACTAACACACCACCACCATGTCAGTGTGACTGCAGTGCTGAGAATGACCCACCACCCACATAATAGCTGCTCTGTGCTGGTCCTGTGGGGTCCTGACCATTGCTCCTGTATGGTAAGATGAGCATGGATAGGCTGGGACCACATATGACTGAGAGAGTTCATGATGAAAAGTTTGATTACTCTTTTTGCAGGTTTCTAAATATGCCACTAGATGGAGATGTTGCCTCACACATTGGCATCTCATCCGCTCAGAGCACATCCACCTGAATATGGATATTTATATCTCTATCTTTTCTACATGGAGGTCAGTTCAGCTGACTGACCATTAATAAAGCAAGGTGAATCACTATTAAGTGATTTTTAGCTCTTGTTTAATGGCAAATGACATCTTTACCCACAGCACCAAAGGCCACAGCACCGTAGGCAGCTGAAGAGCAGGCCGTGGATCATTGAATGTTCTGGTCCTGTTGTGCATGAAAGTCGCAAAGTTTATTCTGTTTGAAATTCCTCCTCCTTTCCTCCACTAGAGCTTGTTTTTTGGATCTGAGTTGAGCTTGAAATCCTACTCTGTGGCTTTTGAAGCAGGATGGGGAGAGTAGGCGGAATATTCATGAAGTTAAGAAGGGGGAGGTGGATGGAGGGGGGGGGGGTGGCAGGTTGGATGGAGAGAGAGGGAGGTGGGAGAGAGAGAGAGAAGAGTAGAATGTGGGTTGGAAAGAGAGAAAGATGATGGAGAGAGTGTGCGGGAGGTGAGTGGAGAACATAAGAGAGAGAGAGAGCGAGAGAGAGAGAGAGAGAGAGAGAGAGAGAGAGCAAGAGAGAGAGAGAGAGAGAAAGAAAGAGAGAGAGAGAGAGAGAGAGAGAGAGAGAGAGAGAGAGAGAGAGGCAAAACAGGTCTGAATGCAAAACAGTGAGTGGGGGAAATGTGCCCACTATCACATTCTATCGTCATCAACAGCATCATAGACAATCCACAATATCTTGTTTGTGTGTGTGTGTATGTGTGTGTGTGTGTGTGTGTGTGTGTGTGTGTGTGTGTGTGTGTGTAATGCTTCAGAGTCCATATTCTGTTTGAGTGAATATGAATATGACCCCAGGCTTTCTGTTGAAGCAAACAGGCCTAGATGGCTCCAGCTCCAGTACTGGAACCATTTGGAGCCTCTTTATATGAGGTGTTCTTCTACACAGGCGTTCTGCGAGGTGTATCTAGAACAGGAAGCGGTGGCTATATATTTTAACCACTTTAGACAGGATGTGAAACCCACAAGGGTGTTAGTGAGGTCAGGATTTTAGATGATGAACACGCCAACTCAATGCTAGGGGGCTTTATACCCCTGTAGCCCATGGCTGGCATTAGGCATGGTGCCAACAGTTTGTTGACCTTGTCACTGCAGTGCTCATAAAAGCTGCTCTGTGGTGGTCCTGTGGGATCCTGACCATTGAAGATCAGGGTGAAAGGCAGAGAACATGCAGAGGAACAGATGAACTACAGTCTGTAATTATAGAACTATGTACAAAGTGCTCCTGTATGGTCGGTGGTCAGTCGGTGGACTGGTGTGTGGATGGTGTATAAATACATATTATTAAGCAAAAGAAAAAAAGGTGCTAAAGATCTTGGTTATGTTCTTCTTCTTAAGTTTAAAGGTGTAATAAAAAGGTGTTTCAACTGGTTCTTCTAGCTGTCGGAGAACCACATTTCTATTACAAACATGCTTCTTTATAGAACCAAAAGTGGTTCTTCCCTGAAGAAATCTTTGAAGCACCTGTATTCTTAAGAGTGTACTGATCTGGCCTCTGTCTGTATCCACCAGCTCGTGGAAAAATGACAATTCAAGCAGTCTGACCTCAAGTCTCCATTGTAGTTTCGCAACGGCTTCATCCACCCTCAAGTTATTTCATCAGAAGGGGGTTTTCCTGGTCTTCAACCTGGAAAATCTCACTCTAGACACTACCAACGGCACTGCTGTAGGAGAGGAGTGGGTACGTTTACCACAAATGTGTTGAAATGAGGCTTCTCGTTTTGTCCCTTTAACACAGCCTTAGATAGGACGCAGGTTATGGGCGAACAAAACAAGAGCAGAGATGGACAAGTTCTACTAACCTGAATGAACTGAGTTATGTGGTGACCTTTAGGGTGGCCCTTATGTTGGGGCAGTGCAAACTTGATGTTATTTGTTCCAGGCACCATCGATTTGCATACTGGGTGTGTCTTCCACGCGTCAACATTGTGTAGTCATTCGTCCAAGGCTACCTTCCTTATGTGTGCACTTGTGTGTGATATTGCTTACCTGCCCTCAGAGTTGATGCCATCAGCATTTGTGAGGACAGTATATGGAATATTTATTATATGCAGCATAATGTGTGTGTATGCATGTGTATGCATGTGTATGTGTGTGTATGAGTGTGTATGTGATGTATGTGTGCATGCGTGTGTGTATCAGTGTGTGAGAATGTGATGTGATGTGTGTATCAGTGTATGTGTGTGTGTGTGTATGAGTGTGTATGTATGTGTGTATGCGTGTGTGTGTGTGTATGTGTGTGTGTGTGTGTGTATATATATATATATATATATATGAGTGTGTGTGTATGAGTGTGTATGTGATGTATGTGTCTATGCGTGTGTGTATCAGTGTGTGAGAAAGTGATGTGTGTGTGTGTGTGTGTGTGTGTGTGTCAGTGTGTGTATCAGTGTGTGTGTGTGTGTGTGTGTGTGTGTGTGTGTAGCTGGAAACATCTCTGATCCGTTAGAGCAGCGCGCGCCTCGCGCGGATCAAAGGCCGCCTGTAACTGTTTGAATGTGAACTCCAGGTTCTAGCTCCTTTGAAGTGGGGGTGCTCGCGCGCATGTTTGCAGGCTGACGCGTCCGCTTTTGTAACGTTCTCTTCTCCCCTGCAGAACGTTAGAACGCCCACGCGCGCCTGCACGCTGACCCGCCCACGCGCCCGACATTCCGAACCAGCGCGTCATTTCCCTGCACGTGGAACCCACAGACAATCCACATGTCCAATCAATTAATAACACCCCTTCTGCTTTAAATTGCACCCACCATTGTCACTTAATGCAATCAAATCCTCACAGCAATGATCCACAATCTAGGAAGTCCTCCCTGGACAGTAGAGACAGGAGAAAGCAGGAGAAACTCATTTTAATATTTCAGATGACTGAACTAGCAGGTGTCCCAACATTTTTGTCACTGTAGAACCTGTGATGTGCTTAAGTGACACCAGCGGGAGCTCTTAACAGATCAGATCTAGAATTGAGACCCACGTCACACACACCGCATGAAAGACTAATTCAGTTCACACCTCTTTATTTGATCTGAATATTTACCGGATCTCGATGCTCATTTGGAAGGAAAACATTAAGCCATTAGAAAAAACTGCAAAGACTTCGGAAAGCCCCCTAATGCCCAGACATCATGTGACAGAACAGCTGGTCATCCAGCTGAAAACATACCCATAATGCTGGTAAATAAGCCAGTCAAGCTGGTTGACCAGTTTGTTTTCATTTGAGATCATTGGATTGATCTACCAGCATGACCAACATCAACAAGCTGGTTACATAAGAAGGCTAGTCTGGTAAAGCTGGTCATACTGGTGGACTATTGTGGTCATACTCCTCAACAAGCTGGGTCGAACTGGTTGATCAAATTGGTTGAGCTGGTTATACTATTTGGACCAGTGTGGCCAGAGAGCTGGTCATGCTGCAAGCTTGGTCAAGTTGGTCGTGCTGGTTGACCAGCAAAACCATGCAACTCAAACAAAAACATACCTTAAACTGGTTAAAAGTTAAGCAGGTCATCCAGTTTCACCAGCGACTGGGTCAGAGCATGTCCAAAAACATCAAACAGGTTTTGTGGGATGTTCCTCCTAAGCAGTGGTCAGTACCTACCAAAAGTGCTCCAAGAAAGGACAATCTTGGCTCATGGGTACCTAAACCTCACTCATGTTGCTGTAGGTTGAGATGATCACCTCATAACTTACAGGTCTGGGATGTTGGTGCTCTCGTCCAACAGCTTCACACAAACGGTTTGTGACGGTTGGATGCCAACGTTTCAGGATGCTCCCTTCCTGGCCTGGGAAGTCTAATCTTGGGCTCCCCAGCCACCCCTTCAGAGGCTGACCCCAGGCTCCCCTGCCACCCCTTCACACTGCCTGCCCACCTTCCAGTGTCCCCTTTCATTAATGTATGAGTAGATTTGTCCAGAGGAGGAGGGACCCCCCCCGTCAAGAGCCTGGGTTCCTTCCTTGCTAATGTTGTTGATCATTATGTTGCTCTTATTTTTGGTTGTAAAGTATCTTTGTGACATCAGTTGTAAATAAAACCCTTTACACAAATACATTTCTTGCCAGATACGACAGGACACCTTCTGTGTAAGGACCTGGGGGCCCAGGGGGTTTGATTGTAGTGGGCTTGTTAAATATTCAGGGCTACAGAGCCAGACACTCAGTCCAGACGACTCCCCTCGTCCATGCCTTCAGCAGCACAATAAAAGGGTTTTAATGTTATGGCTGATTAGTGTAATGTGTGCTTGTGATTAGGTCACTTGGGTCGTGGTGATTTAACTTATCCAACTTTCACTTCAATACCAAAACAGCTGCTTATAAAACATCAGGCCTGAGCTTTCTGATGTGGCTTTTGGGAAGACCCTCCAGCCTCCGCACTAAAGTGTGTTCTACATACAGGGGCGTTTAGGGGTGAAAGGTGTGAAAAACAAGCACAAACCAACTCTCAGCTCAAAGACTTTCCTTTCAACTTATTTCTGACTTTCTTACAGACTTTGGAAAAATAACAAGGTGGTCTTGTTAGACTGAAGCAGCCCACCTCACTGTTTCCAGCCCTATTGATCCTCAGTCACTCCTTTGGAGCAAAGAGAGAAGAGTGTAGGCGGTGTGTGTGTGTGTGTGTGTGTGCGTGCGCGTGTGTTTCTCAGTAAAATTACCTGGATGTGACGTACGTAGCCCACAAATGCCCATATATGGCTATAGTGCTCTTACGTAGGAAAGCGACCACACACCCCGATTGCGTAAAATGGGCTAAACTTGGTCGAACACGTAGAAAAAAAACACGCCGATGCGTGGTCTCACACTCCTGGAGATACGTGTTTGTGGGGGGTAAGGGGTTATGATCTACATCCTCCGATCTTAATGGAAACGTTTATGAAATAGGCCTGCTTTTTGGGGTTTCTAGTGACAGCTGTAGCTTATGGTCCGTGTCAAATGGCACTGCGCTCCCTACATAGTGCACTCCCGGATACAAAAACTACACCTTTACACCAGATCACCGCGTCACTCTTCACTCCTCAGCTACGAAATAGTCTAAAAAGTTTACAGTGTATAAAGTGACCGCGCTGCCAGTCTGTATAGCCGCTCTCACAGCGCGTTTATTTGTAGTGCACTACGTAGGGAGCACGGCGCCGCCGTTTGAGGCGGACCCTGGTTACGTAACGCCGGAAGTGACTTCAGAGATGAAGGAGAAAAACACTGAAATTGATTATTATTTTTTTTACTTAAATAAAACAGCGCACAAATAAAAAAGTGTAAACATGTGACATTTGTTAAACACGAGTCAGGATCAACCCGACTGACAAAATAATTTACACATTTAAAAGGAATGCTGTATTGCATGACAATAAATCAGATGCATTTACATAAGAAGGCTACAAACAGCCAAACATGTCCCTTTAACAGAAAGTGTGTTCTTGACATGGAGAAGAGGCTACTGGCCTGTCCGGACCGTCTCCACACAGCCCCGTAGCTCGCTGCGCGTTTCTGCCGGGGACTCTTTTTGTTTTTCGGTACTCCGCGACAGGAAGTACCGTTTCACTAATAAAAGTCCTGCGCGCCAGTAGAATATGTTCGTCCCGGTGCCGACCGGCGAGCGCAAACCGCCAAGTGTCCAGTGTTCTGAAGTCCCGTGTCGAGCTCGTGCTTTAAAACGCCTCCATCTTGCTGGTGAGCATGAGCTGACAGCCGCTGCTGACGTGTCGCAGCACCTTCTGCTTGAGCTGGGCCACCTGCTCGCGTAGGACCGACGCCGTGCTCGACAGCCCCGCGTTGTCGGACTTCAGTACCTTCACGCGGTCCTCCAGGCGGGCGATGCGCTCCAGCTTGCGCCGGCGGCACTTGGTGGCGGCCAGGCGGTTCCGGAGGCGCTTGCGCTCCGCCTTGATGCGCTCTTGGCTCTCCAGGTCGATGGGTGACATGGGCGGGGAGCTGTGCTCGCTGCTGGTCGCGTGCATCTCCGGCACGGTCTGTGGCTCCTCCTTGAGAGCCGGGAAGCGCTGCGGGTGGACGCCCGTGGCCCCCGGGAGAAGGCTGTGGTGGAAGGGGTGCGCGGGGTGCGCCTCCGCCGGCTGCTGCTGCGGCTGCTGCGGCGGCTGCTGCTGCTGAGGGACGTGTGGCGGGAGGTAGCTGATGGTGGCGAAGGGATACGCGGAGGAGGAGGCGGAGGAGGAGGAGGCGGAGGAGGGGGCGGAGAGGCTGCTGGCGGGGCAGTACGCGTTCAGCGTGGTGTAGATGGGCGGCTCGGGCTGCAGGGAGGAGCCGAAGACGGCGGCGGCGGCCCCGGAGCATGTCGTCACGCCCGCGGCACCAATCGACACGTTGGGCGGGGGCTGCTGGTTCAGCTTGTGCAGCTCGTCCAGCGCCTTCACGAAGCCCTCCGCGAAGCCCTCCTGCTCGTCCGTGATGCCGCGGCCGTACAGGTGGTACTGGCCCGGACTCGGGCTGGTCAGTACGCCGCTGCTGTTCTGGATGATCAGTCGCTCCAGCTCGGGGGAGGCGAGCTTCAGCGACGCGGGGTCCGAGCCGCCGCGGTACGGCTCCGGCAGGCTCAGCGCCTGCTTCTGCAGCGCGACGTCCGAGTGGCCGTAGCCCAGCAGGAAGGAGTCGTCGTGGTAGAACGGCTGCTCCATTTTCGTGGACATTCGCTGGCAGGGACGAATAAAGCTCCTGTTGTTGTTTACCTGTTTAGTGCGGACTGTCCCTTACAGTAATAACCAGAATGAAGATCAGAACTGAGAGCGCAGATCCAGAAGGAGGGGACGGTCTCCTGACAGAGACGGTCTCCGGATGATGGACAGTCGGTGTCCTGAGCGCCGCGCTGCCGCTGTGGATTCGGGTTCTGGCCGCCACTTTCCCTTTTATACGCCTGAAAGGACGCGCTGCCGCGAGCTCGTCCCTCATTGGTTCACAGCTCACTTTGACAGCTGGCCACGCCCCTCCCGCTGACGTGCTGTGACGTTAGTGCCGGGAACTACTGGGACTGTAAACAAGCCCCCTGGGCGAGCCTGCGAGGGTCTGTAACAAGTGCGCGATTTCTGTTCACTCGGTAACTCAGGGCGCTGGTTTTATTTATGTGTTTATTTCTTTATTGTGTATTTGTTAATGTGTTTATTTATTTATGAATGTCCTTATTTTTTTATATTTATTTATTGTGTCTTTATTTATTTTTGTGTGCTGATTTATTTGTTTGTTTGGACTTTTATCCCATTCTGTAAGTATAAATAAACCAGATTATAAATGTGTATATATGTATAAAAGTATATATAAATGTAATGTAATATTTCTAAGTATATTATTCTTATATGCATCTGCAGTGACCTGTTGCCCCTTCCCTCCCTCTCTCACACGCCCAGCACAAAATAAACATCTCAATAAATATTATAAAAATATGTCCCCCTACAGACCTTCATATTCACATACACTCACACAACTTCGCCTGTTTACCAATAAAAAGGGAAAAGCATGGCTGGTCCTGTGGCGGCTATGATTTCTGTAGCAGCAGTCTCTACATGACAGGCAGTTCCTCCCGGAACTGTGTAGTCCAAATATGGGCACAATGACGTCGACGTTCCTTTTCGTGGGAAAAGCGGGAAGCCCCGCCCCCCGCCGAGAAGCCCTGCGCTTGGAGGCTTCTCAGGCTGCTCCAGGCATTCCAGACATCCACCAGCTCTCAGCTACAGACACTCCTCACTTATGTCCTCAATGCAGCTCCAATACAGTGAACATGACATGAATAACTGACTTTATATATTTTATTAATGGTGATTTAGACATTAATACAGGACATGAAGACTACCATGAACAGTCATCATCATCATCATCATTATTATTATTATTATTATTATTATTATTATTATTATTATTATTATTGCTACAAAAGTAAAAATAACTTTCGTAATGAACTTTCATAAAAACGTAATAATATTATTAGTAAGAGTAATAATATTATTAAAATTATTAATGTTACTATGGTTTTACGAATTGCTAGGTGCTAGGTGGTTGGTAAGGTACTGCTAGGTTGTTGCTATGGTAGTTGGTGAAATGCAAATGTATTTGACTTATAGAACTGTTATAAACAGTTATGAACTGCCCCACTGGCTGATAATCAGCGTATTCTGTAGGCCAAATCATCTCTCACCCCTTATTCACCTCTTACATAAGTCAGAGTGAAGCACTGATCCCTGCCTGAACCTGATCTTGGCCAGAGGGGGCGTAGCACCCCACCACAGCCTACCAGACATGCAGCGGCTATATACGAGTACCAGCTATGAAGAAACAGGCCTTAACTATCAGTGTATCTGCTTTCTCTTCAAAGGCAGACTCCAGTGTTTGAGCTGCAGTCACCCGACTCGAATGGTTTAAAGCAGAGCCAAGTGTGTGTGTGTGTGTGTGTGTGTGTGTGTGTGTATGTGTGTGTGTGTGCTTGCTCAGCGGTGTTGCTTTCATCAGCTACCTGACTCATCTGCCGCCCTGAGTTTGTTTTGTTTTTTGGAGGGGGTCATTTATCTTTATGGGTCTAGCCATATGGGTCAGTCTTTTTCTGCAGCTGCAATACTTTGTAGTTTTATTTTTTGAAGGTGCCCACACTGTATACCTCCGGCAAGGCAAACTTAAAAAGGCCAAGACAGGCGATGCACCTGTGAAACAACAGATGTTTACACATCTGCTTGCAGGTAGAGAATAAGTACACAGTTCTCACAAAGCATCCGACAGTGTTTTTCAATTCAAACAAGGAAAAATGACACCGTAGCTTTAAATGATAGAATATTAAAATGTATGAAAATGTTTTTCGTGGTGTAGCTGAATGAGGAGAGTTCATTATGTGGAAGTGACAAACTGTGAGCCTTAAAAACTGCTGTTCCTCCTTCATGAGAACATCCAGCAGAAGCACAACAGAGCTGGAAAATGGGCCAATTGCAAAACCCCAAAACTGTTACATCACAGTCTTGACTTATGTTATATTTACACCCACCAGAATGAGCTTATTTACTTAAACTCTTACTTAATTAAGGTAAAACTTGTAAAACTGCATCTTTGCAAAATAAAATAAAAAATACAAAAAGTCACACACTTTCTATCTACATGTCACATAATGACTTTAACACTCAATAAAGGCACTCAATTGCACCTTTAATCTGAGGCTTGTGGTTGTCTTGGACCGTCCTTGTAGATGCAGTGACTCTTTATGCCATCAGATAGGCCTGTAAA
>CM067505.1:1854006-1886728 GCA_034509495.1 Acestrorhynchus altus
ATCCTGTCAACAGGAGATGGTCAACCATCTAAATCCAGCTTGAGCTGGTCTGGCTGTTTTTTGTAGTGAAATGATTCATTGTAGAGAAACAGTGGTGTGTTGTACTGCATCGCCATGACAACAACACAAACATGGACACTTTATTTGCTATTTTTACATAAGGTGTTGATGATGTTCCTTCTGTGGTTAACGTATTCTTTCCATTTTGGGAACCTTTGGCCAAACGTACACTTTCCATTCCTGAGTGTAGAAGCCTCAAAGCACGTAACACCAGTTGCAGCTTGATTTCTGAGCCACTATAAGACCGAGTTTACCCTGAGGATCAGCGAGTCATATGCTGAGGGAGCACGTAGGTATCTTTGCTCATGATGCATGTCTGTTCGTCCGTCTGTCTGTCTGTTTATCTCCGTCTGTCTTTGTCTGGTTTTTTGAAATATGTCCTCTGCACTTCAAAACCACAGGTATGTGCGTCCGTCCAGCCACATTACTTTTCCTGACCACGTCGTGTCTGTCTCTAAGACTCTTGAACTATTTCCTGACACGGGTCAGCCGGTCAGGTTGCCCTGCATGTGTTTCCCCTCATCTTCTGACCCGGACACCGTGCACTTGTCCATGTTTATAGACGGCAGCGAGTCCTACAGTGTCAGAAACCACATAAGTCTCTACCGGGATGTCTATAAATTCATTCCAGCGTGTTCATAACTGATAACGTCTTGAAGCAAAATATCTTCTCAAAATAGTTCTGGCAGAACCGTTAAACAACCAGTAGGCAGAGAGCTTAGGAAACACGCGTCTGCTCCTCAGAGCCTTATCTGTGGATGAAAGGTGTGCCGCTATTCAATCAAAGCAAAATAAACACAGCTCCTCTTTGCTTTAGAACAGAATGAATAGAATAGAATAGAATAGAATAATAGAATAGAATAGAATAGAATAGAACTTTATTATGTAACTTGCAGTACACCATAGAAGTTACAGATATGCTTCACCACAAGCAAGCATGTGGACTGAGTCAGTAGAGGGATATTACAGGGTTTTAGGTTGTCGTGCCGTGGTATGGTATTGCAGGTTATGCAGTTGTGGATTCTCGTTGTTTCCTACCAGACATCAATCGTACAGTAAAGAGCATTCCGGCCCAGAATGGGAATGACAGAGACGCCATTCTCCCTGTTACAGTCAGTGGAACATCAGCACAATTCCAAAGCTGCTGTTTTGAGCTACATTTGCTACATAAAGACTAAACGTGTATGGATCTTATAAAGTGAGGCAGTTTTATGATAAAATGAACCACCACCAGAAATTTCCTTTCAAACCGACCTTCTCACAGCAGACCAGACCCTTAAAAAGATCAGTGATGATAATCACTCTACCACCTGGACGTCAGGCTGGACCCGAGAGCAGACCAGGGTTAGAAACATGTTACGCTTTATCTTCTCTTCTTCCATTTCTTCTCTTTTCATATGTCATCACCCTCTTCTCTTTTCTTTCTCCATCCTCTTCTATTCTCACCTCATCTCACATCATCTTCTCTCTTCTGCCTCTTCTCCCCCCTAACATCCTCCCTTCTCTCTCTTTGGTCCTCTCACATCTATTCTCTTCTATTTCTTTCTTTATTTCTCTCTCTCTCTCCTTTCCTCTTTCTCTTTCTCTTCTCTTCTCTTTCTCTCTTCTCTTCTCTTTCTCTTTCTCTTTTCTCTTCTCTTTCTCTCTCCTGAACCCATCTCTCCTTGCTCTCCTGAGACAGAAAGTCACAGCTATGCATCTGAGATAGAGTTGTCATGGAAACAGCCTCTTCCCAGAGAATCCTTCCATTTTCTTTTGGGATAGAGGGGTCAGTATTTTGCACAATGTACATCGCCGTGGCAATCCCCGAGCTAAGGTGATGAGGGGATGAGTAAACGTCTAGTCACAGGAGCAGACTATGGATATGCAGAGAGGTAAGGTAAACTAACAAGAGAGAGAAAGTCTTGTCTTCAGCACTCTGTGTTTCAGAGGGAGCTTCTATCTTCGACATGTTCAGACACAATCTTCCCCAAAGTAAAGCTCTGCGTGTTAAAGCAAACATCAACAACACCTCCAGGCTGCAGCGCCATATGATGCCATCTGACACACACTCACACGCCACAAGCACACACACATATGCCTGCATCCCCTGCCATCAATTCCATTGATTGCTGGAGAAGAGCAGTCATTCCTACACACCATCAGCTGCTCTGCTGTCTACAGGCGCTTTACCTTCTCTTCCTGTGTGAAAAACCATGCCTTGCTCTTTCCATTTGCCGTGAACATTTCAGGGAGGTTGCGCCTCACACAAACATTCATGAAAAGGAAATGGGTCATGACCTACACCAACATCTGCAAGTGTTTCTCACTTAATCTGCAAAGAAATCCACATAGGCCCGGGGGCCGCCTATATGGGAACTATTTGGTGAAGGTTTGGATGGGTTCTCTCACACCTTCCAAAAGAGGCTCCTGCTGTTCTTCCAACAAGATGCATTCGCTATTAATTAAATGGTGATGATAATATAACCTTTATCCTTTCAAATAATGGTCTAATATAGAAGATGAGTCTGACTATGTCCAGAACCCTTTCCAGTGCCATATAGAACCTTTAAAACATGATCCGACCTGGATCCAACCCACTCTTAAGTGTGCTGGGCTAGTTTGCGCTGAACGGCTCTGCAGGTGTAGTTAAAGCTGGTATATCAGTCAGATCATCACTACAGCAGTGATCAAATGAGGTTTTTCATAATATATAAGAAGGCAGTCAACAAATATTTAATTCTCCAAACTGGTTCTCAAGGTTCTGTATAGAACCATTGGTTCTATTAATGAACCATCCGCCCAGGTAACCCCATAAACCTTAAAAACAGGGTCTTTCCAGAATCACTTATTTAGAATAAAAGCTTCAGACAGTATATAAAAAGTGAGTTTCAATTTAAAGGCTGTTATTACACACCAAGGCCTTCGTACTCTGCTCTAATTTTGCGATCTTTCACGCCAACATTCAGTCTCTAGTTTAATCTGTGAAAGATCTCTTCCTTTTGCTTTCACTCTTCCAAAAATGGCAGCATGCTAAGGCTTCTACTCTGCAGAGTATTAAATCACCCCTATGTAAAGTACATTGTCAGTTGTGAAAACAGCACGCTTCCACCCAAACAGTCCGTTGGTTAGAAAGTTTCTGTTTAACATGGTGTCACAGTTGAACCATTTTGTGTTGTTTTCTCAGTTGTGCCCTTTGATTTGAGGTGGTGCTGATAGTCTCTACTCACTGCAGGTTCGTGGTGAACGGAGAGTCTGATTGTGGAGATTAAGCTTCAGGAGGGTTTGTGCACAGAGCTTGTATCTTTATTCAGACACAGCTCCACAGTGATGTGAACTAGAACCTCATAGCTGATTTAATCCCTCTTTACACATTGTGGCCAGTAGGATTTGTTTTTGTGGCCTGAGCAACTTTACAAAAATCCTGAAAAATGACGTTGGGTTACGGCGTGAGTAGTTTGAGGCAATGCTTTGAGGGATTCATAAAGGGGAACAGAACCATTCCATCCTTTAGATTCTACTTTTCGGTGTCCTAGTTCTATACACATCCATTTCCCTTCCTAAAGAACTCTTGAAGCCCTTTCTTTGTTGGAATTGTTGGAATTCTGGCGACCGCCACTGAAGCTTCTCCCAGTGGGAAGTGCTGGTGTGGCTGGAGTGCAGTCTGTGGTCTGCGTTTTACACTGCAATTACTTAAAGAATTAAGATAGTTTACTTAAAGCACTTCTCAGGAAGCCACTGCACAGGACTGTCGGCTGATTTCATGCTCAAATGCTTGGTGGCATGTAAGTGTTAAATGACCGTGTAAGTCTGTTGCTCATGGATTTCACTATCTCACACTGAACAGGTGAACCGTGCAAGCTGGAGAATATACAACACAACCGTACAAGTCAGTTACCAGTTCCTTATTTTTATTTTATAATTAAAAATGGTTTGATTTTGCTTCGAAACAGGAAAAACTGTTCAGCAATTTGTGATCTAGAACCAAACTGTCTAGAAGTTCTAGAAGACTGGGTCAGAACATCTCCAAAACATCAGACAGGTCTTGTGGAGTGTTCCCAGTATGCAGTGGTGAGTACCTACCCAAAGTGTGAACCAGCAATAAGACTAATGGTCTTGGTGCTCATGGAGGCCCCACCTCACAACTTACAGGATTTGAAGGATCTGCTGTAACATTGCTTCTGGTTTGAGCTATCACAGAACGCCTTCAGAGGTGTTGTGGAGTCAATAGCTCACAGACCAGAACTTGTTGGGGTGACACAAGCGGGTGTACATTATATGTAATAAAGCTGCTGACGACACTGAATGACAGTATTAACACCTCTTCATCACTGAATTCAGGTGTTTGACCTGGTCCCTTTGCCACAGATGTAAAGAATCAAGCCCTGAGCAAAGAAGTCTGCCTTTATAGACATTAGTGAGATAATGAGTGGTTCTAAAGAGTGCACTGAATTCCAGCATGGTGTTGTAATAATACACCACCAGTGCAACAAGATAGACCATGTAAAGTTACAGAGTTGCCCAGCTGAGGAGCATAGAGCAGAAGAGTCTCCAGCTCCAGAATTCCAAAGCTGAAATGAATGCCTATGGATTTAGAATGGGATGTCATCAAAACTCCTGTAGGTGTAGGTGTCCCAATACTTTTGTGCACATTTCCACATCAACTGAATGTACACGAAGTCTTTTTGTATAAATGAAAATGACAGAGAGCTGCCATTTATGGGCTCCAAGCTCTTTGCACTAAATGGGAGATGGTCACTTTGTCCACGCCCCAAGAGTGCAGTTCAGTAAAAAGTGTTTCTAATATAGTGTCCTGTAACATTTTATGAGTAAGTCCCAGTGTCATACCATCAGACATGTAGACCTGTGAGACGGGATTAATGTGACTGCAATCCAGAACTGGAAAGACCAGTAACTTAAACACCTACATTAGACAAAATACGCAAACTCACTTCACACAGGCCTAGAAACGCCCTGACCGTCTCAGACACAGAGACACACACCCAGACACACAAAGACTCTCACTCTCTCTTTCTTTTCCTTTTTCTCAGACACCACACATGCACACGTGCACACACGTGCACACACACACACACACACACACACACACACACACACCCTTGTGGTTTGCTGTCCTGCACTTGCTGCAGAAATGAAGAGTTCGTGCCTACAGGCTTCACCTTAGACCTGCACATTTAATTGATGTACACCTTATGTCCAAGTGTTTGTGGACACCCCTTTAAATAAATGCATTCAGCTTCCTTAAGTTGCAACCATTGCTCACAGATGTGCAAATGCACACACACAGTCCATGTCTAATGCCAGGTGTTCTGGCCAGGTTCTCTGGAATGATGGTCGGGCGAGTTGGGGATGAAGCGTGAGAGGTGGCATCATCCAACGCCCTGACTTCACTAATGCTCCTGTCACTGAATGCAATCAAATCCTCAAAGAATTGCTCCTAACTCTGGTCGAAAGCCTTCCCTGCTTTTCCACAGCATCGGATTTGAAGGATAGAACAAATGAGGAGGTGTCCTAATACCGTCCAGACGTGATTCATAGTTTCATGAGACTATTTTTGTGTCAGGGTTAGTCGTCATTTCTAAGCGCTTGACTTTCAGTTAAGTGCAGTTTTATGGGCTGAAAGAAAGCAAAAGTGATTATCAGCATAATTGCAGCTAATTATACCCAATTACAGCTTTCTCTGAAGTTAATTAAAAGTAAAGTATTTGTTTAATGACAGAGAGAGCAGACCTCACCCCACCTTGTTCTCTCAGACTCTGCTGCTGCTCCTTGAATTAACACTTTCCTCATGAGATGGTTTTTCACAAATAAACTCTTCAGTTTCTTTTAATACCAGCAGTGGATATCCAACACTCTGAGGGGGGGCGGGCTGCTGATGCTCAACCTGCATACAGACTCTGACTGATCAGAGAGAGGGGCGGCTGATGCTCAACTCCACACAGACTTGACTGACTGAGAGAGGGGGCGGGCTGATGTGCTCAACCTGCATAAGGTGACCTCCTGACTGATCAGAGAGGGGGTGGGCTGATGCTCAACCTGCATACAGACTCCTGACTGATCAGGAGAGAGGGGCGGGCTGATGCTCAACCTGCATACAGACCTTCTGACTGATCAGAGAGAGGGGGCGGGGCTGATGCTCAACCTGCATACAGACACTGATTGATCAGAGAGGGGGCGGGACTGATTCTCAACCTGCATACAGACACTGATTGATGAGAGAGGGGGCGGGGTTATTGACCTCACTGACCCAGATATTGGGTTATAGAGGAAAATGAGAAGAAAGGGTCTGTTTGCTCTTTCTGTGACTTTTGTTTCAGAATAAAAAACTCATCTCCAATGAATACATATTTGATCTCTCTTGATCTCCAGGAAATACCAATAGCTGGTGTGTGTGACTGTCTCCTTTAAATAGGAGGAGAATTTTGTGGTGAATAAAAGTATGTCAAACTATGAAAACATCCCACACATTTTGCCTCGGGTTCTGAAGGTTATGTGTGATTAAATAAACATAAAAACGGTTCATAAAAATGCCTGGTTTGGGAACAGCACCAAGTACATTTTGCTCTTCACACTTTATGTCTGCGTACATTTCTCCTCTTCTCTACATCACACTCTTCATTTCTACTGTGTGTATTTAGAGTGTGTGTGTGTGTGTGTGTGTGTGTGTGTGTGTGTGTGTGTGTACATACTGTCTATATCCTATTCCTGTCTTTATCATGTATGACTGTATGTGACAAATAAACTCTGACTCTGACGGTCTCTCTCACTCTCGTTTTCTCTCGCTCTGTCTTTCTCTCTCTGATCTCACCTCTTTAAAGTTTTTTGAAGTCATGCCAGGTGTTCAGGCAAAGAGAGAGAACAGAAATAGTCAGACAATGCATGTCAAAAAGTCTCTCTCGCACACACACACACACACACACACACACACACACACACACACACACACACACACACACGCACAGACACACACACACACACACACACAGAGTATAATATACTCACATTAATAATCTGTCTCCGGCTATCTGTCTATCTATCTATCTATCTATCTATCTATCTATCTATCTATCTATCTGTCTATCTGTCTATCTATCTATCTATCTATCTATCTATCTATCTATCTATCTATCTATCTATCTATCTGTCTGTCTGTCTGTCTGACTGTCTGTCTGTCTGTCTTGCTGGATAGCTTGATACTCATATAGATGTAGATGTTTAGTCTGGTTAGAAAATGAACTGCCTGTAAAATGGTTCTTCTGTTGCATTGCTCAAAATAATTATTTGAAGCTCTTGTATTTTTACAAGCATAGCAAAAAAAGCAGACACCTTTCAGGAATTGCTTGTAAGGCAAACCTGTATGTAAATGGTCTTTTCAACTTTTTTTTTTCTGTGGTGTCTTTTGGGGGAGAGGTATTTGAGTAATCTAAAGAGCACCAAGTCATTTGTGTCTTCTCAGATATTCACTCTCTCAGATGTGCTTCAGTGAGGGCGTGAAGGCGTGAATGTTGAACGCAGTCGCCCTTCAAAGACGCGAGCAGGAGACGTGCACTTAGACTCAGCCAAAGTCAACTCAATACAGGACACTGCAAACGGTTCAGCTCGTACCGTCTCCACCCAAAACCTCAGCAGATCATTATCCACACTTATCGAACTGCTTGCTAATTACTACTGTTTAAGATTGCAATAAATGCAATGCAATCAAATCCTCACAGCAATGCTCCAAAAGCTGGGTGCATGGATGGGAAGTCAACCCTAGGTAGACCCCAAGACCCTGACAAACACCCAGATTACGAACACCTTCATAATATAAAGCCATTTCATCTGTTTCCAGTGAGCTCAGCCTCCAGTTACCTCTGAGGAACCATTGCTGTCTGCCTTGGTTTCAGTTTGCAGCTACAACCTTCCCTTTTGTTTTGAGTTCATGTAAAAATAAGATTTGATAACTTCACTGTAGGAATTCTGGAACTATACCTGAACTCTTCTGGTGTGTCCCTGGACCATCAGCTGCAGTCCCAGAGCAGCTGGCCTGTCAGACCACATCAGAGCACCTCTTTAATGAGCCTTAATGAGCACCTGTGCATAATCGGTCAGCTCAGAGATCCTTGTCCTCTAATGACAGCCATTAATCTTCCTGCTCTCAACATTTACGGCCTGCACCTGCCCCCGACCTGAACTTCTAACCCCAGATCAGTCTTACGGTAACATTCAGTTATGAGAGTATTAAACAGAATCACTGTGGAGGACTTGTGTGTGTGGGTGTTTGTGTGTTTTAACCCCATAATGCAGTACACCTTCATAAACCCTATAACTGAGCCCTGTGGGACGCCAAGGAAATGTGCTAAATTCACTGAATAATTGATCATATTTTCTGTATTCATTTTAATAAGTGAATTATAAATGAAGGCTTGGCTTCTTAAAAGACCATGGGGATTCAAATGAAGGCCACTAGATAGAAAAGGTGTGAAATGTCAAAAACGGAGATTCAACTATATACCTATATTTTACTTTATTGTTTGTTTGTTTTTTAATTAAAAAAATAAGGGGACTGTGGTCAGCCTTTTAGTCTGTGGTCAGTTGGCAGTTTTGGGAAGCAAACTATTGGTTGATGAAAATGCAGATACATGTAGACCAACAGTGATACAGTGAGAAGGCGGGGCTTACACAGTTCACTAGTTATGAACCAGAAATTCAGCAACCGAAATGATTTGTCTGAGAAAGCATTTCGGTGTGCAGACGAACACATGAAAGGACCTGACAACTCATAACGTATTTCAACACACACTAACACACCACCACCATGTCAGTGCTGCAGTGGTGCTCTGTGGTGGTCCTGTGGGCTCTCTGAGAAGAATGCAGAAACATTTTATTGATGTACAATCCAAAGGTTAATAATGATGAGTTAAGTCTTTGGCGTTGGCCCTGTAGTTGGACCAGGTTTTGAAATCTTTGGGCCCTCTCAGTGTGAAGGGCAGGGCCAGAGCCAACCCACTGGATGACCAACAGGACCAAACTGGGCCAGTGGGGAGGAAGCGAGTCTTCTGCATCTGTAAAGCAACAAAAGGGGTGTGTGAGTAAAAGGCTTTAAAAGACAGGTGGGGGCAAGTGATTGGATGAGGAAGGAAGGAGGGGAATGTAATGCTTCACATACCCTGTATTACACTGCTTTACTCCTTTATTAAAAAAGAAAAAGATTAAAATATTCCATCAGGTTGAAATGAACGATTAAATCTAGAGCGAGAGAGAACAGAACAGTGGGAGAGGGGAACTGAATCACCAAGTTCTTATTAAATGTGTGAAATATTCAGAAATATTCAAACTGAGCCACATTCAAACGCTCTCATTCATGCCTTAACTACTAAAGCGACTTCCTGTGCCGTGGCGGTTTCAGCAGGATGTTGAGGTCAGACTTGAGAGTGTCTGTCAAATCGTACCTTTTTTTTTTTTTTCAATGAAATCACAAGAAACATGAAAGAGGGTTTGATACATTGAAAGCTGCTCTAGTGATCATACATTTTTGATATCCTGACAGACTTTCCTGATCGCCACCAAAGGGCCACGGTATGATCTACCATAAACAAACACAGTGTGATGAAAAGGGTGCTCTCCAAACACGTCAGCACCAGAAAAGCCTCGTAGAAATTGCAGTTCTGAATGATTTCATCACATGCAGGCCTTTGTGTATCAATGACTTTTGTTCCTCAGTGGAACTAAACTGCACTATGAGGAACTCCCCTTGAGTTCCTATAAAGTGGCAGCAGTTTAACAGAAGAAATTGTCTGTAGGTACAGTAACATACACTGCTCTCCAAGAACAAGGTGATTTGAATGGTTCTTTAAGTGATACCATAGAAGAACATTTGATACAGAGAAGTGTGTGAGTAGGAAGAACCTTTTAAAGGTTTAGAGAACCATCATTAGATGCACCTATAGAGGATGTAATCCCTGAAACCTCTGTCTTTATGAGGGATTGATGGTGAAGTTCCTCGCATTGCTGTTCTTGAGCCATTAAAGTTCCCAGTGAGGAACATTGAAATGATCAAACATTCGAATTCAACCTTCAATGGAAGAACCTTACAGTTAACGAGGTAAAGCTAAGGATGTCTCGAATACAAACCAGGTTCCTTATGGATGCATTAGTGGTTCTTCTGTGGAATCAAAGAAACATTTGCAACACCTTTATTTTTTATTTAATATTTATTCTAAAATAGTTTCTACATAAACGACACCAGAGTCATAAACATACAACATATATGCATTAAAACTCGTGACCTATGACACACCCACAGTTTCAGAGAAGCAGCATCGGTTCCAACAATAGATCAAACAAGCTTTATTGTAAATGACCGATCAGTTGGGGAACTGATCAGGATACCATTTCTACTAATATTACCAGGATGGGAGGAACCAGGTCACCGAATTAGCAAATGCAGCTGATGTGGACTCAGATTAACCTTTTAGAAACCACCACTTCTATCCTTTTAAGAACATCTAAGACCATCTTCCATAAGGCTTCTGTTGTTTAGGCTAACTTCAGTTTTTAACCTTTTGAGCTTTAGGTCAACTTTGCAAGGTGTTTTCAAAGTGGAACATGCTGTTATTGATCTAAAATTATGTATTTATAGAAGACAGTCACACATACCAGATATTGTAACTGTCAGAAGATCCTGGGCTTCTCAAATTTAATCTTTTATAAGTTAAGACTAAAACAAATACAAGGATATTTATAATAACAAGCCCTTCAAAATACCTGGCAGTAGTCCACATTTTATAAAAACTCATTTTCCTTTCTAACCCAATATCTGGGTCAGTGATGTCATTAGCCCCACCCCCTCTGGCTGATCAGTCAGAGTCTGCATGCAGGTTGAGCATGTACATGTGCACTTGGCACAGGTGACTGGTGACTGGACACCAGTTCAGCCCTCATTATGTGGCCACTGCTCGTCCTGCCTGGCATCTCTTAACTCAATTCTATTCAACTCAGTTACAGAGGCCCTTGCATCTGATCCAGTCCAAAATATGGCAGCACAGCTTCAATGTTCCTAAGTTCATCCATGTTCATACTTTGCTCCCTTCGCTGGTTTCCTGTAGCTTTATTTTAGACAAAACAATGGGCAGGTGTCCCGATACTTTTGTCCATGCAGTGCAGGTTAGTGATTATTTGTATAATTAGTTGTAGGTAGAGAGCACGCTGTGTGCTATAATGCCTAATATTATAATATAAAGAGAGAGAGAGAGTGAGAGAGTGAGAGAGAGAGAGAGAGAGAGAGAGAGAGAGAGAGAGAGATTGTCAGGAAGTCAAGAATCAGAAGCAGAAGCCAGGAAATGAGGGCATCCCCAGAGGCAGATTCCCAGATTCCCAGACACACAAAACGGACAGACAGACGGGCAGAACCAGTGCCAGAGACCAGATGACAGAGAGTCAGACAGATGGAGGTAGACAGACAGGAAGGATACTGGGAGACAATGCACAATCTGCTGAGGTCCAATGGTCAGGAACAGAGCAGGTCCAGAGGAAGGTCAGCAGACAGACAGGAGGACGGACTCACAGAAAGCATGAAAAGTGGCTCTTGTGTCCCAAAATGTTTGATATTCTAACATAAATGGCTTTGTATGTCAATCAATTGTGTTCGTCAATGGAAAATAAATGGCCCAATAAGGGCCCAACTCCACCATAGTCTCTCATAAAGTGACCAACCAGCTGAGATTAAAGAGTCTGTAGACACAATTATTTACACCATCCAGAGGAAGGTGAACAGATGGTGGACAGGCAGACAGACAGGCAGACAGACCCATAGTGCCCAGAACCAGCAAGCACAATTCACCCTTTCAGATGTTAAGATGTTTATTAAGTTCTAATTATCCTATCGTTGGCTTTGATTGGTTTATTGGTTGGTTGGGGTTCTATATAGAAACGTTACCAAGAAAACCCTTGAGGAACATATACTAATCAACCATAACATTATAACCAGTCTTGTTCAAGCTCCTCTACCATACAGTAGCACTTTATAATCACAGACTGTAGTTCGTCTGTTTCTCTGCAGACTTCATTCTCCTCCTTTCACCCTGATCTTCATTGTTCAGGACCCCACAGGACCACCACAGAGCAGCTATTATGTGGGTGGTGGGTCATTCTCAGCACTGCAGTCACACTGACATGGTGGTGGTGTGCTAACGCCTTCTGTAGTGGTGGTCCTCCTACATTGGGAGGGATGAGTAGCAGTACTGGGGATGACTTCCTATTAGAATGTCTTCCCTGGACAGTAGACACAGTTACTCCGATAAAAGCAGGACAAACTCCTCTAAATACCCTTGATTTCAGAAGAACAGCGGACGAGCAGGTGTCCCAAAACTTTTGCCCATATTATGTTTCTGTGGTCAGAAACTGAGCGCTGATGAAGGGATAGAGGATGGATAACATAAAACATGCATAAGTAGAAACTGGAGCAAGGTGGAGCTAGCAGGAAGAGGGGTGTTTCTGATAAAGTGGCCGGTCAGTGTAAGCTGGGTTGATAGGAGAGTTTGTATTCAGTATAATGAAGGTGTGGAGATATGGCAGGGTGTGCCGATAAGGCTCAGCTTCAAACTTCCTTAGAAATCTCAAACAGAACCAGAGTGGTGTGTGTGTGTGTGTGTGTGTGTGTGGACAGCAGGTAGAAAAGGTAAAGGTGAGAGTATTTTAAGCACAGGCAGGTATACACCAACCAATCAATAGCTCTGTAACACACATAGAGAAAGACCTGTGATATAGAATGCTGTGTGTGTGTGTGTGTGTGTGTGTGTGTGTGTGTGTGTGTGTGTGTGTGTGTGTGTGTGTGTGTGTGTGTGTGTGTGTGTGTGTTTGACTGCATTGGCAGGAAAGCTGTGTGTGTTTGTATGTGTGGGCTGCAAGCCCTCCCTCAGAGTCTGTCTTCTTTCTCAGCTGGCGAGTTCGAGAGCACTCTGGGTGTTCGAGGGTCTACACACACACACACACACACACACACACACACACACACACAATGAGTTCTATATTTGAGTTGACAGGCTCTTTTCCTCTGCTGGCTCTGCAGGGATTAGTAAACTACATGTGGCTTCGAAAGGCAGTGTTTTGATACCACACACACACACACACACACACACACACACACACACACACACACACACACACACACACACACACACACACTTTTCCCTGCCCCTACTTTTTGTCTCCTCCTTTTTGATGTGGTCTTTGGAGAGCTCCGCTTAAAGACATTCTTCACTAGCTTTGAAGTTCTTCTCTCCCTCTCTCTCTCTCTCAGTTCACTCTTTTATCCTCCGTTGGCATGCATCTCTCCATGTTTTGAACAAAAGGCTTTGGAATGCAGTGGGACATACACCGACTCCTACACACATCACTCACCTTGCTCAGATAACACCAGCAGTGCATCAAACAGCAGGGTCTGTATACTCTACCTACACTATATGTGTCCAAAAGTTTGTGAACATCCCTTTAAGTTGCACCCATGGTTGACACAGATGTTCAAATGCGCACACACAGCTTGTCTAGTCCCTGCAGAGAAGTACTGCCAATAGAATAGGAGTTTCTGGAGCAGATGAACAGATATGAGCCTGTTGGCATCATGTCTAATGTCAGGTGTGGGTTGGAGGGATATAAACCCCCCCAGCACTGAGCTGTGGAACAGTGGAACTGTGTCCTCTGGAATGATGGAGCTCCTAAAGAGGGCTTTGGAGGAAGTTGACTTATTCAAACCTCAGACATTAGCCCGGTTTTCTGTTGATTGTTGTGAGGGGGCCACCATGGCAAGATCCACAGAGCTCTCTGAAGTCTTCAGGGAGAAGGTTATAGATGCAGGTGAGTCTGGGTAGGGATGGTCCTCTTCCCACTGCATACATCATTTTTCAGCAGGATAATGCTCCCACAAGGGTTCCCCAGCTGCAGCATCTGTGGGTAAATGTGCTGCAGGAACATGCCAAATGGAACTTGTAGGTCTCCATACCCAACCGTATCTCATTTTATATCCAAGCTAGAGACCCAACAAGGTACTAGAGTCTCCTTTTCATTGTACAGTTTTGCCCAATAAACGTATATAAATCCGGGTAAGGCTCAACATTTATCTGTCCAAAGCACATTGTTCCAGATGTCCTGATCATAGTCCTTCCCAGATATCTGGTTCATCAATATAGTTACTATAAACCGTGCCTTTAGGTGTGCATTACACAAAAGCGTGCATATAAATGTAGAAAAACAAACCCACTCACACACTTGCCCAGACTAAGCTGCTCTCCCCCATCCTCCCTGCTCTCTGATTGGTGTTAAAAAGCACCTCTGAAGACCAAAGCCTGGGAAGAGAGGCTTGAAATGACTCCAGGAATTGATTCAGTGCAGATCAGCTATGCCAGAAATGTTTAACCACACACACGCACCCCCCCACACACTCACACATTCTCATGGCTGGTTGGAGTATGTAGGAGTGAGGTGTCTCCTCAGATCAGGGAAGTCAGCGAGATGAGTCCAAAAGGCCTCGGGTCTCCACCTGTTCTGGAGAAGTGGGTGATTCTGGGAGTGGGTGATTGACATGGTATGGTTGTGTGTGGGTTCGGGGGGAGGTGGGGCGGTGTGAAGATTCTGGAGTGAGGGTTCACATCAGGTGTAATGATGAGTAATATTGTCTTTCCAAATTCCAGTATAGTTCGGTAGTGTCCAGCTCAGATTTTTTGTCCAGTTTGTCCTCTCCAGTTTACACTCAGTGGCCAGGACTTCCCCTTCGGAAAATGCCACCAGTGCTGGGAGGCTGATTCTGTTTCTTCAGAGTCACATGAAGCTCAACAATGGCTACCATTGAAGCTCAACACACTTGGAGAAGAACAATAAAGCTCATTTCACACCAGACAGGCTACCTGAAATTGGAGCCAGAAACAGGTTTTGTTTATATGTGTTGACATCAGGATTTGATTGCATTCAGCAACAAGAGCCCTACTGTGGTCACCCCCCCCCCGCATCCCCACCTCATCCCAAAAGTACTGGATGGAGCTCCACCATTCCAGAGAGGACAATTCCACTGCTCCACAGTTCAAAACCGGGGGTCTTTATGCCCCTCTAGCCCACACCTGGAATAAGGCATGGTGCCAATAGGTTCCTTTTTATGTTTCAGAGAGTCCCATTCTATTGGCAGTACTTCTCTACAGCGATTAGACAAGATGTGTGTGCATTTGCACGTCTGTGTCAGCAATGGATGCAACTTACAGTAGCTGAGTGCAGTCATTAGGAGGTCTGTCCACATTTGGACATGGAGATCAAGCACGTCTTTAAAGGAGGATCTTTTAGAGGAAGCCGTGTATCTCCAGGTATTTACGTCATTGAATGTCATGACATCAAAGTGTGAAAACCTGCTTGCACTAGATCTTTGTGGTTGACACCAAATTAACCCCGTTCAGCAGAAGCTCTTACAAAATCCTGCTCACTTACTCACTCACTGACACACACACACACACACACACACACACACACACACACACACACCTTGTGATACACACAATAACAGAGTAACGTCATGTCTTTTATATCTTATGTCTTATATTATTGACCTCTTTAAGTGGCATTTCATTATTCCTCTAAGGTTTATATAAATTATACGTTAAATTAATGTGTATTTATTGGAGACCCCAATACAGGTCCTTGGCCCTGAGGGCAGCACGTGATCTAGATGAGCTACATATAGTAGGGGGCTCTGCTGGGAAGTAAGGGGGATGTTTCAAAGAGTTAATATTACGCTGAAATAGTCCCTTACTTGGTAAATATATAATAAAAGCAGAGGTTTATAGAAGTGATGGAAGCTTACAAGCGAAGGTGACGGTGGCTGACTGTCAGTGGAAGGACACATGATGGGTCTTTCTTCAAGTGTGTCATAGATCCATGTCTAGCAATCACTGATCTGTCAGCGAGACACACACTACCCAGACGTAGGCTCTGAGAGCCTTTCTTGTGCCAAAACCCAGTGTCTAATCCGACCACACCTGTACTCATTTCCATATCAGAGACAGAACTGCATGTCAACTTTTACAGCAATGTTTTCTGGGTGTGTGTTTATTGTCAACATAGTTTATTGAAACATGGACTAGATTCTGCTGATCTGGTGCTCGTGTGGATCCATAGACTGGTCAGCTCTGCCCGTGTATCTACTGAGGACACGGGATACAGATCAGTAGAATCAAGGTGAGGAGACCAGAGAGGAAGGGTCAGTAAAGTGTTCAGACAGTTGTTTAGAAGAGATTAGAATATGTACACACACACGCGCACACACACACACACACACACACACTAATGTAATGAAACACACAGCACCTCCTGAACAAAATAGTCCAGACGGACAAACAGGAAGCAGGTGTTGCCAGGGAAACGGGCAGGCGGGCAGCGTGGGAGAGATGGTGAGGTAAGACAAGAGGAGGAAAATAGAGAACAAACAGAGGAAAAAAAAGAAGGAGGGAACAGAAGAGTGAGGCTATGCTGATGAGCTTTAATTACATTCTGATGAGGAAGAAGAAAGGGGAAGTGTGTGTGTGTGTGTGTGTGCGTGTGTGTGTGTGTGTGTGTGTGTGTGTGTGTGTGTACCTGCGTCTGTGGCTGGGAATAGCATAACTGACGCAAAACACGACAGGCTGGTTCTGAAGCCTTGGCAACGACATTTTTATATCTCAGCCTGTCATCCCCCTCCCATCCCTCTAACACACGTCTACCTCCACCCTTACTTTTTCCTTCAGATGCAAAAGTAAAATAATATTTTCTGTTATACAATTTGGGAAATATGTGTGTTCTATGAGTGTCAGGACCATATGTGTGTATTTATAATGAGAATATGTGTATTATATATATTATCTCATACTATATCATATTGTATATATATAATATATATATATATATATATATATATATATATATATATATATATATAGGATGTAAAAAGCCAAATGAATGATCCTCTGAGTCATGTAATCATAAATAACAATAAAGTTTGTAGGGAGGAACATGCTCAGGCATGTGTTTCAGGAATGGTTGTGTAAGAAGCTGTAGGCTTACTGTTCACACCCAGCCTCCCTTTCAGCACACCCGCACACACACCAACACACCCACCACCAGAGTAAACCTGATGCAGTCAGATTTCTAATCCCCAACCTGCATAACCACTTCTATACCCTTTCACTTTTTCACTTTGACAGATAACAGATTACAGATTGGACAAAACATCATATTTGATCATCTCAGTACATGTTAAGGCAGTTATTCTGTCTTTCATTACATGAAAAATTGCGTGGTGTCTTGTAGAAACCATTGGTTCCTATGCCTGTGTAATACTGTCAGTGCCACTGGCCATAATACAATCCCAATCAATGATACAGCCAATGGCACAGAGTTGCTCTTGACATTGGTGGGGACAGGGGATGCAATGGGGGACTGAGTCAACACCAGGTCCTTCCATCTCGCAGATTGGGGGAGGTTGGGGTGTAAATTGGTGGAGACAAATTGCTGGATATTGGTGGGGACACATCAATCCATTCTTTCTAATTCTATGACCAGGAATCGGATTATTGGGGGGGGGGTACATTTCAATTGTCCACCAGCATCACCACCAGTGTCACCGGCCATAATACTTTTAAATAATATGAAGGACAAAGGGTTTTCATTAACATGCACACAGCATCTTCCTGTAGCAGACCTTACAGCAAAAGTTTGGCAAACAGTCAGTTTCCAGCAAACCCTGACTCAAAGCTGCACTAATGGCAGCTACCACTGAAAAGGCTTCTACATAAAAGAGGTAGCTTTCTCAAAAGCTCCTGCTGAGATGGTGTTTCCTTTTCTCCGCATTATCTTATCTAGCTAAGGTTCAGCAATCACAGATGCTGTGTTGTTGCTGGTGCAGGCGGTAACAAAGCTCTTTAAGTACTGCAGACGTGTTATCTGGTGTTAATGAGAACACAAAGAGGCCCTTGCGAGGTTCTATTTTTAGTCAGATTTGCTTTTGTGCAACATTTTGTCGGAAACTTTAAAACTGAACTGAAAACGATAAAGCTCTGTATACCGTGATAAAGATCAGTCATGAGGCCAAAAGGATTCCAGTGTATGTGGGCTAACTAAGCAACTACTTGATTTCTCCACTGGTTCAAACAGGTTATTGAGACCAAAGTCTCTGAGTAAGACAGCTGACCAGTTTAGCTCTTGACCACCAACAGGTATGTTTTTGTTTGATTCACCCAGCTGCCTTACTTGTACTGTACATGTTTTCTCCTGGATGATCAGCTTTTCAAAAACCAGTTTATAACATCTGAAACCAGCAAGCACTGGTCTTAAATGGGATTTTTCAGCAGCGACAGCTGATCTGCTGTGGAGGAATTCCACCCCATCTATAAGCGTCAGATAAATACAGTCACAGATGTTATCAGAGCCCTTATTCCGATTCTGGCAGGTCATGTTCATCCAGCTGTTAGGTGAACACAGTGCTGACTATTGTGTTCATATCTTTGGAGACACGCGTCTGTCTGTTGAGTTTAGGATGTTTTGGTTGAGAAAATCGGGTAAAGGATCAGTGGAAATCAGAGTGATGTGTTTTCATTTACATTTATGTTTAGGCATTTTTATGTTGTGGTCAATTAGCTGTGGGTTGAGCAGTGATGCTGGATGAGGTCGGTAGTCAGTGTACCAACGCCAGAGCAGTGATGCTGGATGAGGTCGGTAGTCAGTGTACCAACGCCGGAGCAGTGATGCTGGAGAAGTCGGTAGTCGGTGTACCAACGCCGTAGCAGTGATGCTGGATGAGGTCGGTAGTCGGTGTACTAACGCCGTAGGAGTGATGCTGATGAGGTCGTAGTCGGGTGTACTAACGCCGAGCAGTGATGCTGGATGAGGTCGCAGTCGGTGTACTAACGCCGAGCAGGATGCTGGATGAGGTCGGCAGTCGGTACTAACGCCGGAGCAGTGATGCTGGATGAGGTCGGGTAGTCAGGTACCAACGCTGGAGCAGTGATGCCGATGAGGTCGATAGTCGTGTACTCAACGCCGAGCAGTGATGCTGGATGAGGTCGGTAGTCGTGTACTAACACCGGAGTAGTGATGCTGGATGAGGTCGGTGAAGCCGGTGTACTAACGCCGTGGAGCAGTGATGCTGATGAGGTCGGTAGTCGGGTACCAACGCTCGAGCAGTGATGCTGGATGAGGTCCGCAGTCGGTGTACCAACGTACTGAGCAGTGATGCTGATGGTCGTAGTCAGGTACCAACGCCGAGCAGTGATGCTGGATGAAGTCGGGTAGTCGTACTAACGCCGAGCAGTGATGCTGGATGAGGTCGTAGTCGGTGTACTAACGCCGAGCAGTGATGCTGATGAAGTCGAAGTCGTGTACTAATGCCGGAGCAGTGATCCTGGATGAAGTCGAAGTCGTGTACCAATGCCAGATAGCAGGATACGAGGTCGGAATGTGTACCAACGCCGGAGCAGTGATGCTGGATGAAGTCGGTAGTCGGTGTACTAACGCCGGAGCAGTGATGCTGGATGAAGTCGGTAGTCGGTGTACTAACGCCGTAGCAGTGATGCTGGATGAGGTCGGTAGTCGCGTACTAACTGAGCAGTGATGCTGATGAGGTCGAAGTCGTGTACTAACGCCGAGCGGTGATGCTGGATGAGGTCGTAGTTGCGCACTAAGGTCGAGTAGTGATGCTGGATGAGGTCGGTAGTCGGGTGCAGCGTGTACCAACGCCGAGCAGTGATGCTGATGAGGTCGGTAGTCGCGGTGTACCAACGCCGAGCAGTGATGCTGGATAGTCGGAAGTCGGGTGTACTAACGCTTCTCGAGCAGTGATGCTGGATGAAGTCGAAGTCGGGTGTACTAACGCCGAGCAGTGATGCTGGATGAGGTCGCTAGGCGGTGTACTAACGCCGGAGCAGTGATGCTGGATGAAGTCGGAAGTCGGTGTACCAAACGCCGGAGCAGTGATGCTGGATGAAGTCGGAAGTCGGTGTACTAACGCCGGAGCAGTGATGCTGGATGAAGTCGGTAGGCGGTGTACTAACGCCGGAGCAGTGATGCTGGATGAAGTCGGTAGTCGGTGTACTAACGCCGGAGCAGTGATGCTGGATGAAGTCGGTAGTCGGTGTACCAACGCCGTAGCAGTGATGCTGGATGAGGTCGGTAGTCGGTGTACTAACGCCAGAGCAGTGATGCTGGATGAGGTCGGTAGTCGGTGTACTAACGCCGGAGCAGTGATGATGGATGAGGTCGGTAGTCGGTGTACTAACGCCGGAGCAGTGATGCTGGAATAGGTCAGTAGTCAGAGTAAACTTCACTTCGCTACACTTCAGTAGTGATGTTTGACGAAGCTGGTAAGTCTTGCTGGTCTGGTCTGAATAGTTGCTCTGATAAGATCATTAATAGCTGTAGGAGTTCAAGGGAAAGCCACTGTGGTATGAAGGGTGTTGACTTTCTGGTCTACACAGATGAATGTTTTCAGTAGAAATCAGAAAAAATGAAATTGCATCATCACTGCTGTCAGTCCCACGGCTCACCGGCTTTTGGGAATGTATGCTATATTGAGCATTGCTGTGAGCATTTTATTGCATTCAGCAATAAGAGAATTATTAAGGCCAGGATGTTAGATGACCACCCCTACCTCATTAACTCTCCAATTCACACTGAACACAGTTCCACTGTTCCACAACTCAATGCTGGGGGGCTTTAAACCCCTCTAGCCCACGGCTGACATTAGGCATGGAGTCTGTAGAACCGTGTTTATCTGCTCCAGAACAGTCCAGAGACTGATAGAGCAGTCACAGAGCAGAAGAATAAGATTGTGTTTATGTGTTTATGTATGAATATAAGAATCAGGCTCACTGACCACGTCTCTGAGAGTACACCGGACCCCATTAGGAGGGGTAAGCAGAAACATAGTCAAGCCCCTAGGAATTTTCATTTAGGAGATACAAGCTTTTGTATAACAATACTGTCATTATATATTCAGGATGCTGGAACACAACTACATGGACATGGTGCACAACTAGATTACAGTATACACACACACACACACACACACACACACACACACACACACACACACACACACACACACACCTTACAGACATGTACACAGAGGGCCTGTTTTTTGAGAAATACTGGTCACACAGTTCAACTTGTACGTCAATGAACATATTGCTCAGTCGCCACCTAAACCACAGCCTGACATCACAGCTCCTTCTTGACAGCTGATTGGCTGATTAGTCTCAGGATAAAGAAGAATAGATTTGGCCATGTTTAAAAAGATGCACATGGAAAACAAAGTGGAAAAATGAGTGCACGCACACACACACACACACACACACATACACACACACACACACACACACACACACACACACACACACACACACACACACACACACACACACACACTTTCCAAACAGAGGTGGTATGGGGAAGGAAGAGCCTGGCTGTGTGTTTAGTCATGTGAGCTGCAGCTCTACTGCAGGTCCACTGCTGGCTATTTATACACACTGTGTTTCAATTACATCCGCTTCTATAGATGGGTCAGAGGGCTGGCCAGGACCACGTCCATCTCCCCACTTCCCCTCCTGCAGTGCTCCAGAAACACCCACGGACAGAGTATTACCAGAATGACCCCATGACCTCATTCCACATTGGGCAATTTACAAATATATGATGTCATGAGGGAATATTACAGCCCATTTCTGATCTCCCACCCAGTGAGGGGGGGGGTAGGATTTGGACCAGAATTAAGGTTTTAAGTTTAGCTGTTTAGTTTAGTGTCAGAAATAACACAGAATTAGGACCAAGACTAAGGACCAGGTTAGAGTTAGGATTAGCTGCAGGGTTAAGATTAAGAGCAAACTGACAGTTAAGATTCTGTTTTGGGTTGAGGTAAGATTAGAGTTGGGATAAAGACTAAGGTTTGGGTTTGGATTAGGACAAGGATTAGAGTTAAGATTAGGATTAGATCCAGGCTTGGTTGGAGTTTAAAGTGCATTTAATAGATATTTATTTGAATCTTAGTTAAATATAAGTTAATCATCCACAGACTGTGCAAATAAAGTATTACTCTGTGTGTGTGTGTGTGTGTGTGTGTGTGTGTGTGTGTGTGTGTGTGTGTGTGTGTGTGTGTGTGTGTGTGTGTGTGGTCATTCTCTCCTCGCTTTCAGCTCCTCTCATCTTCACACACAGCTGAAGTGTGATTGATGGCTTTCTGGGCTTTTGCATGGCCTTCACACAACACACACTTACTCACCCCCGCATGAACTGTCTCTAAGTCTCTCAAGTGTTAACCCTGACCACACACACACACACACACACACACACACACACACACACTCACACTGGACATTTACTCACAACATACTTGCATATCTACACACACACGGCAATTACAAACATGCACGCACATTGCAGACACACACACACACACACACACACACACACACACACGCAACCACATACCAGACATGTTTGTACTACACACTACACATACACACCACCACACATGCTCACACACTGGGAGACCACCACAATGATGAGAAAGTGGCTGGAAGGCTGATGTGGGACCACCAGGACACAGGCAAAACGGAGTGTCGATTACACTACAATGCACACACACACACACACACACACACACACACACACGCATGCACACACACGCACGCACACACACACACACACACACACACACACACACACACACACCAGCGCTATGACCTCACAGACTGTGACCACACACAGAAGCAATGCTCCCACCGAGATTTACTGTGGGGGGTCCTCCTCCTGCCTAATTCTGCTCATAACCTACTTAGCACTGAAATACACACACACACACACACACACACACACACACACACACACACACATTCAATTGTTTAACATGTTTTAAGCAACACTGACATAACCATGATGTTACATGGTTGCTATGGTATCAAAGATGGTTGCCATAGTGACACTACAAAAATAGCTATTTTGTGGTTGCAAGATGGTTGCTATGGTGTTGCTACATGGTTGCTATGGTATCATATTTGGTTGCTATATGATCATGAAATGGATGATATGGAGTTGTTTTGTGGTTGCTAGGTGGTTGCCATGGCGTTGCCACATGGTTGCTATGTTATCTCAGTTGGTAGCCATATGATCATGAAATGGCTGATATAAAGATGGTTGCCATAGTGACACTACAAGGCTGATAAAGAGCTGTTTTGTGGTTTCTAGGTGGTCTCCATGGTGTTGCTACGTGGTTGCCATAGTGTTGCTAGATGGTTGCTATGCTGTGTGTTTTATGAAGCATGTGCAGTGATGATGCTGACATTTACAGCATCCAGATGGGTATGTATGTGTGTGTTTGGTGTGCCTAATGGGCAGATGGTGTGTGTGGGATGTATTTGTGGGGCTGTATTTATCTCTTTGTGGGTCCAGATGCCCACAAGATGATGAAAACATGAGTGCTGTGTGGTTGTGAGGACACCCCGAACACCCCGCAGCTTCTACTGGGAATACAACAGTACCAAGCTGATCATTGGGTTGGTGAAGGTTTGAGTGTGTGTGTGTGTGTGTGTGTGTGTGTGTGTGTGTGTGTGTGTGTGTGTGTGTGTGTGTGTGTGTGTGTGTGTGTAATATCAACACTCATCTGAATTCCCTCTGTATTTAAAGGTTTTGAGGCTGAATAGAATTCTTTTCCTCTTACACAGCTGTCAGTCTTCTGATCTCTGCAGGCCTGAACCGTCGTGCTCCATACTTACCTGTCAGTCAAACACAGCAGGGTTTAAGTGGAGCTTTCAAGGGTTCTTACGGGTTTGAGTTGAAAGGGAGGCTGCAGTAAATATGCGAATGCGTCTCCAAATATGTCTAGGACGAAATATGTCTAGGAATTTTTTTTTATGTAGTGTTGTTAGTTGGTTGCTCTGTGGTGTTGCTAGGGGGATGTAATGGTAACCCAGGTGGTTACTATGGTGTTGCTAAATTGGGGCTAAGTGTACTATGTTGCAGGGTGGTTGCTTGGTGGTTGCTATGTTGTTGTTAAGTGGTTTTTATGTTATCTCAGGTGGTTGATATCATGCAGTTAGGTGGTTGCTATGGTGTTGCTCTGTGTTATATATTTTATTTCTGTGTTATCTAAGGTGATTGATATCATGTTGCAGGGTGGTTGCTAGGTGGTTGTTATGGTGTTCAGTGGTTTCTATGTTATTTCAGGTGCAAGGTGGTTGCCAATTGGTTTTACGGATTTGGTGTTGCTTTGTGGTACTAAGTGGTGTTGTTATGATGTTATAGTGTTGTCAAATGGTTGAACTGGTAGCCCAGATGTTACAGTAACTCCAGTTTGTGCTGGTATTTCATTTGACACATCCGGCCCTCAATTCTGCAATAAAACCTTAACATTTAGCAGAACTTAATAAAGGGATTAGACTCGTCCTGTCTGAAAACAAGCATCTCATAAGGCAGTAGGCCCTCTCAGAAGGTCCTGAGGGTTCCCCACTGACATAGACCTTCTGGTATGAGTGTTTAGCTTACAGTTGGCACATGTTGGAGGTGTACTTTCTTTCTGAGCTGCTTTCTGTGTATCTGTATTTTCACCACTCTGCTCACTGCTGTCTGGTTTTCAGGCTGTTTGTCTTCAGCTTCTGTGTCCTGATGAGTCGTGTCCTGCTCTAGTGATTCACATATGTGACTCACATGCTGAAGCCCAGCACCAGTTCGGCCAGCCGGACCCATCTGCCTTCCAAATCTCCTCGCACACAAACAGCTCCTCCACCTTGGACACTGGCAGCTAGGGCTTTTAAGAACTTCAAAGGAACCTGAGATCTCAGAGTTCTTTAATCTTTGCATGTAGACAGCCTGTCAGACCCCCAACTGGTGTTCAGGTGTTACTGCAGCTGTGGCCAGGCTCTGGGTTTCAGCTTTTTAGGAGTGCAGGAGTGAGGAGCAATGGAGTACATGATTACTCTCTTATTATGTTGCTACCATAAAAAACAAGTATTTGGACACCTGCTCATTCGCTGTTTCTTCTGAAATGAACAGTGTTAAAAAAGAGTGCATCATGCTTTCATCTGTGTTACTGTTTCTACTGTCCAGGAAAGACTTTCTTCTAGATTTTGGAGCACTGCTGTGAAGATTTGATTGCATCCATTGACAAGAGCATTAGTGAGGTTGGGATTTTGGATGATCACCACCCCACCTCATCCGCTTCTTCGTAACACATCTCATTCAAGTGCTGGATGGAGCTCCATCGTTCCAGAGAACACAGTTCCACTGTTCCAGAGATCAATACTGGGGGGCTTTATACCCCTCTAGCCCACGCCTGGCATCAGGCATGGTGCCAATAGGTCCTATTGGCAGGACTCTTCTACAGGGACAAGCTATAATGCTGTGTCAGCAATGCCTGAGGCTGAATGCTTTCATTTAAAACGGTGTCCGCAAACATTTGGACATATAGTATAGCAGCAATAAATTACGCATTCTGGAGGGTTTATACGGTATTTAAACAGTGTTGTATACCGTATTGAGGTGTACATGCCCCAGGGTTGTAGTTTATGGAGTACTGAAGCATTTGCACTTTACTGAGCTCGTAACTGTGTTTAAAAGTCTGAGTCAGTGGTGAGAGGAAGCCACCAATCACAGACTGTTAATTGTGTTACTTAACTACAGATGAGTGCAGATGTTTAGGGTTTCTTGGACAGAATAAAGTGACTCAGATTTCTGATTCATGTCAAGCTCATATTTGAGAATGTTTACATATTTCCATAAGACTAAATCCCGCTCACATTGTTTGACCAGTCCGTGAAGATATCTGGACAGCAGGCCAACATTCCACCAAATCAGAAATCCACCAGGCCATCGGTCTTCCAAAACCCATAAACCTTCCTGACCACCAGACCATCAGCCGACCATGGCTTTATTCCATCAGGACACCAGACTGGTTGTTCTGGAGAAGATGCTGCGTGCTATCACTGAGGGAACGTGTGGGGAATTTTATATGATGGATCGTTCAACTTCAAACGGCTCGGAAAGCAGGACAGAGCGATAATGTGGGAATGAAATTGGCTGATAAAGAGAGACAGTATCACAGAGAGGAAAACTGATAAAAGGATCAAACAGAGAGACAGTAAAAGACACACACACACACACACACACACACACACACACACACACACAGCACCACCACAATCACAACATGGATCATGTATAGCGTTCAGTCCTCATCCCCAGTGATTCAGCTACTGCTGTAAAGTCCCTGTTACCGCCAGACCATGATGGATACCAGATACTATCTCTCTCTCTCTCTCTCTCTCTCTCTCTCTCTCTCTCTCTCTCTCTCTCTCAGTGTAAACAGGTCCAATTTGGAATTGGAAAAGTGAAGCACTTCAGTGGGTGAGTCAGGGCCCATTTAAAAGCACTGTAGGAAAACCTCAGCACTTTGGGAGAGCATGTGGTGTGTGTGTGTGTGTGTGTGTGTGTGTGTGTGTGTGTGTGTGTGTGTGTGTGTGTGTCTGTGTCTGAGCCCACTTTGTTTTTCATAAATCACAAACAAGGGTGTCTTTGAGACATATGGAAGACCTTTGCATTTACTGTAATGTGTGTGTGTGTGTATGTGTGTGTGTGTGTGTGTGTGTGTGTGTGTGTGTGTGTGTGCGTGTGTGCGTGTGTGTGTGTGTGTGTGTGCCAGGGCTTCATCTACAGCCAGAATCATTAAAGTCATTTGTTTTCCTGGAAGCTGCATAAAGGAGATGTGTTTCGATCATTACATCAGGATGTATTTTATACTGGAATGTTACTGGAATTCATCGCTTACTTACCAGATTATACTGGACCTAAATAAAAGCATCTGTGTATATGGTTGTGTATACAGGGGGGGTGTAGGGGAAGGGGGTGTTTGTGTCTGTACTTGGAGTTGATGGCAATTCAAACAAACACCAAGTGGGTGCTCAAAGCTACTGGGAATCCGAACCCCTACATATCCCAATTAGTCTGGCATTAGTGGGCTAATGGGCACCTAGGTCATAAACTGCTATCCAATCAAATAATTATCAGAACATGTAGATAAATACACACAAACCCAACAGGACATCAGTCCATTAAAAATCTCAGCAGCCCACCAGTTAATGAGACCACCAGTCCACCAAGGCACTAGTCCACTGGGACAACAGACACCGAAACAACCAGTCCATGAGGATATCAGTCCAGCAGTCCACTAGTCCTCCAGTTCAAGAAACCACCACACCACCAAACCACCCCACTCTTGATGAGGAAATTTGATGTGAGGGGAATTTGATTGCATTCAACCACAGTGAGTGCAGGATGATGGATTGTTAGTTCCAGAATCATCTTTATGAGCTCCAGTGTAAGCTGTACTTCTGAGTAATAAAGAGGCGTACTGATTTAAAATGTGTTCATTATGGGAAATCCATCTGCCTCAAAAAGTAGTTCTAGCTGTTACTGGGCAACCAGTGGTCAGCATAAAGATACAGGTCTTATCAGACAGTGCGGTTGCATATGGTCACCCAGAGCTGGATATTTAGCAGACATTCTGCTGTGTGTGTGTGTGCATGTGTGTGTGTGTGTGTGTGTCTTGTGCACAGCTGCTCATGTGCCTGTGTGTGTGGGTGTGTGTGGAGCACATTGGAGTGTCTTGTCACAGGATGAGTGCACAGTCACTCATTGTTTTGAATAGAGAGAGTTGTTTATGAACAATGATGGGCAGAGTGCCACTGACAGCGACTGGCAGCCGCCGCTATGACCTCCGACAGGTGATGCTAAGGGGTCTCTGCGTTACCACCCCCCCCCCTCCCCTGCAGTCGCCTTGTTAGTGGAGGACTCACTGATAGTGGGAGCCTCGGAGACCTGACAGCACTTCAGAGCTGGAGAAGGAGCTCAGCGTAATAACTGTGATGTATAATTATGCTGCACTCTTTTGCCCGTTACCACAGAGACCACCCCTCACAACACCATCACAGCAATGTGATGTTCAGGAATCATTTGTTTATTATTATAATTATAATATAATAATTATTATTATAATTATTCAGTATATGCTGCTATTTATATGTAATTTATAAGTAATATAGGTTTGATATCGAGTACAGTTAGACAGGTGGTTGTAACCCAATCAGGGGCTGTAGCTGCAGCTTGCTGACCAACCGACTCACAACAAACGAAGGAATGAATCACTTCAGCGAATTGAGTCAAATGATTTGAATCTTTAACAAGAAGCACAGAAGCAACAGTGTCCACCACCAGCCCAGACAATGAGCCCAGTGAGGCCTGTCAATCATGTGAGATCAGCCTGCGGTCGCAGGAAGGGGCACGCGACCCTCTTTGTGTGTGTGTTGGTGTGGTGGCGTCATGCTTGTGGAGAGTGTGCTGTAAGAGCGCGAAAGTGTCCTGTTCTGAGAGGCCTGGCGCTCAGTTTTACGAGTCTCAATGGCTTCTAATTGAAGGCTGTGGCTTCTGTGGTCTGCGACTGAACAAGTGAAAATAAAGACCAGGAAAGGTCATAAAGGAGCTGAATGTGGAGCTCCGCATGCCAAACATCAGCCCCTGCAGGAACAGCAGACCAGAAACAGGCCTGAAGATCCCCGGAACACTGCGGCTGATGTTTGTCCGTGTGGTTTTCCAGTTTTCAGTAAACTCAGGAGGAGCAGCTCCATGCTCAGAAGACACTCCCTAAACCCACAAGGTCGAGCAGAAGTGTTTCTGTCGCCAGGAGCTGCTCTAACCTGTTGATCTGCTCGTGTGTAGATGCACTCCATCTCACACAGGGTGGGCAAACAGCTAAATATAGTAGCAGCTTCAACCATCCCAGAGTGTGTGTGTGTGTGTGTGTGTGTGTGTGTGTGTGTGTGTGTGTGTGTGTGTGTGTGTGTGTGTGTGTGTGTAATTACTGTAAATGTACAGTTCAGCTGTACAGTAGCAGGACTTTGGCAGGTGCAGAGGTCTCTAACGGTCACTGACACTCTCTCTTTCTCTCTCTCTCTCTATCTCTCTCTCTCTCTCTCTCTCACACACACACACACACACACACACACACTGAGCAGTGTGAAAGATGAGCCTATCAGTGGGTTGAACAGGCCGAGTCAAAGGGGGGTGACATGTGGGATGGGGGGTGTCAGAAAGAAAAAGTGATGAGTCACTAAATTTCCCAAAATTCCCCCCCTCCCCTTTCCCGCTTTACGGGAAACGGAATGTGTTTTCTTTTTTCCCTCCCTCCCTCCCTCCCTCCCTGTCTCTCTCCTGTTTCCCCCTCAGTAACTCTTGTGGGTCCAACTGTGGGTTAATGTTTGTCTGTAGAAGTGTTTCATCTGTGTGTGTGTGTGTGTGTGTGTGTGTGTGTGGGTGGAGGGGTATAATTAGGCTGAGTGGTTGGGCTGTGGAGGGGGTCTGCAGCGTGGGCCGCTGTGGCTCAGGCACTTTGCCGGGCATTTTTTTTGACAAAAGCCGCCTTTGTTGTGTGTTCAAAACCTTAACACTGCCTTTAACCCCGTAATCCCCACACTGCTGCAATCCCTCACTCTCACAACCACGTAACTCACACAGCAGTCTCACACCAGTCACCGCCTCACTGAATAACTCCGGGATACATCTCAGTAGATACAGAATAATTCACAGTAGATTCTGAAGAGGATTCTAGGCTTTTAATGTAGGCACTTCAGAGTGTAGATGTTTATGGTTCGCAGCAATTCTAATCCTTCATTTGTGGCTGAAGATTGTGGTTGGAGATTTCAGGGTTAATGCTCTGAGCTCTGATGAAGACTTTGAAGAGCAAGGTGGAGAAACTGACAGAACCATAAAATCTGCTCAGCAGCTGTGATCCATCAGCCTTTTCCTGTAGAGGAGCTTCTCTGGCAGCTCAGTCTTGGCCAGAGATCCACTCTAATTAGATGCGTTTGCCTTTTGCTGGCACAGAAGTGTGCTTCTGAAGGCCCGGCATATTTTGCTCCCATGAGACTTGACGTACACGGTGCCATTTCTCTGGAAAGTTGGGGAGTTTCCGTCCTTTATGGCCTGGATTCCAGGACTTCTGCCAAACAGCACAGTGGCCTTTAGCCCAGTTTGCAGAGGAGAACCAACACCTAAACTACAAATGAGAAATATATCCATTTTTTATCAATTAGAAACGAAAGATTTTATTTTGGTACTGATACAACCGTGTGCAGGTTAAATCTGGGATTAGGGTGATTTAAATTACGTCTGTTTTAGGATCAGTGTTGTTGGAAAATTTGAAAATAAAATATGAAATTCTCAACCCTAGAGCTGTGGGGTCAAACAAAAAGAATTCACTGCCAAGTGTGAAATATCACTCTCCTGAGGGGTGAGAAGAGTGATAGGTGAAGAGTGAAGGGTGTGGCCCTGTGCTGTAGTTAAAGTAGCTGCTGGAGACGTTCAGATCATGGGTGAGTGCTTTAGTGTGTACTTAAGATTAGAGATACAGAATTACACAAGACTGAGACTGAGAGAGAGAGAGAGAGAGAGAGAGAGAGAGAGAGAGAGAGAGAGAGAGACAGAGAGAGAGAGAGACTGAGAGAGACAGAGACAGAGACAGAGAGAGAGAGACAGAGAGAGAGAGAGAGAGAGAGAGAGAGAGGGAGAGACAGAGAGAGTTGATTAATTGCCGGGTTTAGAGTTGGATTAGTGCCAGGTTTAGAGTTGGGATTAGTGCCAGGTTTAGAGTTGGGATTAGTGCCAGGTTTAGAGTTGGGATTAGTGCCAGGTTTAGAGTTGGTATTAGGGTTTTGGGTTAGGCTTTAGGTCTCAGAGTTAGGATTAGAACTGGAATACAGACGTCTTGACGTTGGGAGGTGTAGGTGGTGAATGCGTTGACCTCAGTTTAACCTGCGGCTCTGAGTTCAAAGGTCAAAGGGATAGGTCTTACTGCTTACACACATACAGCTCTAACACACACATAAACACACACACACACACACAGCCCTGACCCACTGGCACCAGTTCAGCATGTTTACCAGTACACACACTGCTCTTATTCACACACTCTTATTCTTATTCTCTCTCTCTCTCTCTCTCTCTCTCGCTCTCTCTCTCTCTCTCTGTTTATATACACTTTTTTCATACTCATTTCTTTATTGCTTCATTCGATTTTTCTTACTCCATTCCTTTTCCATTATTTTTTCCTTCTTGGTTTTCTATTTTCTTAATTTCATGTCTTTCTCTTTCTTTCTTTCTTTCTTTCTTTAATTTTTTCTTACATTCTCTTTCTCTCTCTCCTGCTTTCTTTATGTTTGTTTCACTATTACTTTCACTGTTTGACCTTAAATGAATAAATAACATTATGTCACTGTTGCCCCAGGATAGAGCCAGTCTTCCACATGTCTGTCTCCGCCAACCCCCCTCCCTGTTTCTGTTTGTCTTATTGACTGTCTCTGTGTCTGCTTTCTGTCTGAATGTGCTTTTGTCTGGGAAATTCTCTCTCTCTCCCTCTCTCTCTCTCTCTCTCTCCAGTCTGAACAGTCAATCACTTACAGCTGGATCACAGACCCTACATTTGGACCACAGCAGGAACATCATAACACTATAAAAGACCCATGGGTTGGTGAGATGGTGGGATGGGGGTAGGGGTTGAGGAAGAGAAGAATCAGGACAGATGTAACGAGGAGAAGAAAACTCCAGTGTTTCTGGGAAAAGGGCGACGTCTTTGCCAGCAGGGAGAGAAGGCAGGTAGAGCATGAAGCAGAAAAGGTCCTGAACAGCTGATCTGATCTGAAATCTGTTCCTCTTCTTCTAAACACTGTTAAAGTCTCAGTCCACATGTGATTTGACTCTGACCTCAACAGCTTGTTCCATATGTGTCAGTTTTGGCTGCCTTTTGAACAAGCTGCAGAACAGCCAATCAGAACAGAGCTCATTTATATATGATCACTCTGACACATGAAAACCTCCAAAATCTCCAAAACTCATATTTTACAGGAGAAGGAAAAAAGGAACTTTCTACTGGTCCATTCATCGTGCAAGTTGGAACCAAGCCTAGTGCCAGATATGGGTCAGAGGGGTATAAAGCCCCCCGGCATTGAGGTGTGGAGCAGTGGAACTCTGTCCTCTGGAATGATGGAGCTCCATCCAGTTGGGGATGAGGTGAGTGGTGATCATCCAGTATCCTGACATCATTGATGCTCTTGTTGCTGAATGCCATCAAATAATCACAGCAATGCTCCAAACACTGGTAAAATGTCTTCCCTGGACGGTAAAGACTGAGAATGAGCAGGCGTCCCAATACTTTTGCCTCTGGAAGGCCCAATAACAATAACAATAAAGAGAAATCATGTGACTGATTTCCTGAATGTCCCAGAACTGAGTAATTTAGTCTGTAAAGTCAGATTAGGGTCAATATAAGTGATGAACTTCTTTGGAAACAAAGTTTATGGAGTGTGGAGAAGGATGGGCTGAACTTTAGCAGGAATTAGTTCTCAGGAGAGCTGGGCTGTGGACAGTAAACCGATTGAACCGCTGAGTAAGGAAAACCTGCTGGAGATTAAGGAGGAAATCATGGAGAACACACAGTTGCTGCTGGAAGCAGTTACCTTCTCTGGCCTGAGATCTGCTTTCCTGACCCGAGTTCCAGCATTAAAGCCTAGTGACTGAGCAGCCTGGACTGCAGGGCTGAGAGAGAGAGAGAGAGAGAGAGAGAGAGAGAGAGAGAGAGAGA